>JAKSZT010054500.1:657988-739521 GCA_026826555.1 Tolypeutes matacus | reverse complement strand
CAAAGAAGTTTTAGGTCACAGCAAAGTCACACACGGAGTGCCGGAGAATCCCAGATACCAAACCACTCCCCCTTCCCCACCCCATATTAACCCACCCCCCTTTTTTTTTGGATGTTAGCATTGTTATAACTGTTATACAGATAGCAAAATATAGCAACTAAACATTGTCAATGATTTACAGTATAGTTTACAATTTAGATGATACAGTTTAATAATTTTGATGATATTTACCATGTCCTGTGTCCATTTCTGTAAGGTAATAAAAAACCTTCCTCATGACAACCAAACACCCCATTAGATCTTGACTGTTACCTTCTCCCCAGCCCCCCAGGGCCCATGATAACCCCCTCTCCCAACCCATGGAATGTCAAGATCCACAGATATATGCCCTGGGGATTTGAACCAGACCTTCCTAATCCACCCACCCCCCAGTGCTTCACCACCAAACCCAGGAACATCACCACTCATCTGCGCCATCCCCCAACATGCAACCACACTCTATCCCTTTACCATAGATTATGTCCATATGGGTGATGGCTCAAAGCCTGCTCTTCTCTTACTCTCCTTTGTTAACCTATCTTTCAGACAATGGTTCTCAGAGACTGCTCACTTTCCGCAGTTCAGATCAGTGAGGTCATATACTGTTCATCCTTCAGTGCCTGGCTTGCTTCACTCAACCTAAGGTCTTCAAGATTCATCCACGTTATTCCATGTGTTAACACTTTGTTCCTTCTTACAGCTCAGTAATATTCCATTGTATGTATGTACCACATTTTCTTATCCATTCATCTGTTGATGGGCACCAGGGCTGATTCCAACTTTTGGCAATGGTGAACAATGCCGCTATGAACATTGCTGTGCATATATCTGTTTGTGTCTTTGCTTTCAGTTCTTCTGGGTATATACCCAGCAGTGGAATTGCTGGATCATACAGAAGATCTATTGTTAGTTTTCTGAGGAACCGCCAAACTGTCCTCCACAGTGGCTGGACCATACCGCAGTCCCACCAGCAGTGGATGAGGGTTCCTATTCGTCCACATCCTCTCCAACATTTAGTGTCTCCTGTTTTTTTAGTAGCTGCCATTCTGATGGGTGTAAGATGGTATCTCATTGTAGTTTTGATTTGCATTTCCCTGATAGCAAGTGATGTTGAGCATTTTTCATGTGCTTTTTAGCCATTTGTATTTCTTCCTTGGAGAAGTGTCTTTTCAGGTCACTTGCCCATTTTATAAATGGGTTGTTTGTCCTTTTATTTTCAAGGTGTAGGATTTCTTTATATATGCAGGATACTAGGCTCCTATCAGATATATGGTTGCCGAATATTTTTTCCCATTGGGTAGGCTGCCTTTTTATTTTCTATAACACCCTTTGAGGTGCAGAAATTTTTAATTTTGATGAGATCCCATTTATCTATTTTTTCTCTTGCTGTTCATGCTTTGGATGTGAAGTTCATGAAACCATTTCCTACTACAAGGTCCTGTAGATGCTTCCCTACATTATCTTCCAAGGTCTTTACGGTTTTGGCTCTTATATTTAGATCTTTTTTTTTTTTTATTATGGGTAAAAATCAAAATTCTCACAATACATACAAACATTTGCAAAATGATATATAAATATATATGCATATATGTGTATTTGCTTACAAAAATGTTATTTATATATATATATTCACATATATTTTAAGAGGTGCTTAGATTACCCAAAATATTACACGGAACCCACTGGGATTCCCATGTTCCCCACCTCCCGCACCTCCCACCACATCCCACACAAACATCTCCCTCAGTGTGGCCCACCACCCTCAATGAACTTACACATCCTGGAGCCTTGCCACCAACCATAGACCACAGTTCACACTGTAGACCACACTCTCTCCCACTCAGTTCTGAGTGGTCTGTGCTGATTTAAAATGGCCTACATCCGTTGTCACAACAGTTCTCAGGACAACCTCCAACTCCCAAAGAAGCCCCTGTATTTCAACTGCTCATCCCCTCCCTACCTCAAAAGTGTAAAGTGACCACTGGCTCCACCTCATTGTTATAATTTCTTGCATTGCTAAAAACACCATATGTGAACAAGAGAATACCATCAAGTCCACCCTAGTCCATAGTTCTTCCCCCAATCCTGAGGGGACAGGGATGGTGATGTCCACTCCACCTCCAAGTGAGAGAAGGCTTATATCCCATGGATATGGTGGGTGGGATGATCCTGCCTGCAGATGCAGGCCCTCTCCATTCCCTGGGATGGCCATTGCCCATCGTTGTCTCCTCACCAGGTGACTTGGATGAGTCCATTGAGCTGTAGGGTAGCAGTTGCAGCTCCACCTAGATTTCATGCACACTTGGCACATAGGTAGGCGGGAGGCTCCAGTTTCTGGAAGTATACCTAAAAACTCCAACATCACCTATAGGTTTGAATAGAAGGGACTGGTGAACCATGTGCAGTGAGGACTTATTTGAGTCTAATTCTGTCACTCTCAGGAGCACAGATTCCAAAATAGAACCCACTGATAAGGCATCAGTCTCTGGTGCTATCCACCCTTATATAGGACCACGGTGTCTCCGGAGCTCTCAGGAACCCCTCTGAGTGGGGTGATAGGCACTTAGATGTTCTATGAGCTCCTACTGAGGTGGGCGTAAGAGTTACCTCTGGGATGACCTCCCGACTCTCTTTGAAGTCTCTTAGCCACTTGAACTCATTTGTCTTTACCATTTCCCCCTTTTATTCAAGGTCTTTTTCCAGTTGTGTTGCCAGTTGGCACTTGGTATTAATCCCTCGTTGCCAGGGAGGCTCATCCCCGGGAGTCATGTCCCACGTTGGGGGGAAGGTAATGCAATCATATGCTGAGTTTGGCTTAGAGAGAGGCCACATTTGAGCAACAAGGAGGCTCTCAGGTGGCAACCCTTAGGCACCTCACAACTGCAGGCTAAGTCTCATTTACAAGAGCAAAGACTCACAAGGGTAGTCATCAATAAAAAAAACACATCAGTGGGTCATCCTATTTTGACAGGCACTGTCCCTACACTCAGAGGACTATTGCTGCTCCCTTGGAGACTGTGGCAGAGCTCTCCAGCCTAGGAATTCAGATTCCCTCATTTATTGTGTGATTATCCACCCATCGTGACCATGCCCCATCCCCCGATCCTTTGAAAGATTTTGTATATATTTCATGTATATTCGGATGAACCAATCCCCACAAACCCCCCTTATACACCTCTCCCCAATAATCCCCCGCAGTACCCATTGCAACCCTTCTGTGATCCAAATCCTCCATGAACATTTAGACCATACAATAATCAAATATACTTATTAGGAAAAAGAAACAAGTGTGATAAGCTTACATGCAAGAGAGAAACATAAGGAAACTCAGGGGAAAAAAAAAAAAGAAGGAAAAAAAAACAAATAATCAAACAAAGAACAAAACAAAATAAAATATAATTAGTGGATTGCGACATTCAAAAAATGGGCAAAAAAGCAAAGGAAATGCTTTAAAAAATATATATATATATATATATTCATTTTTTTTCCTTTCTCTTTTCTTTCTTCCCTTTTTTCCTTCCCTTTATCACTGTGTTATCGGATGTCTGGTGTGCCATGACACCTTCCTCCTCTCAATCCCCATTTTCTCCCAATTTTTCATTTAATTTTCAAAGAAGTTTTAGGTCACAGCAAAGTCACACACAGAGTGCCGGAGACTCCCAGATACCAACGCCCCCCATTCCCCACCCCATATTAACTCCCACCCCCCCTTTTTTTTTTCGGTTTTTAGCATTGTTATAACTGTTATGCAGATAGCAAAATATAGCAACTAAACATTGTCAGTGATTTACAGTATAGTTTATAATTTACATGGATAGTTTAATAATTTTGATGATATTTACCATGTCCTGTGTCCATTACTGTAAGATAATGAAAAACCTTCCCCATGACCACCAAACAACCCATTAGATCTTGACTGTTCCCTTCTCCCAAGCCCCCCAGGGCCCGTGATAACCCCCTCTCCCAACCCATGGAATGTCAAGATTCACAGTTACATGCCCTGGGGATTTGAACCAGCCCTTCCTAATCCACCCACCCCCCAGTGCTGCACCACCAAACCCAGGAACACCACCACTCATCTGCCCCATCCCCCAACATGCAACCACACTCTATCCCTATAGCATAGATTATGTCCATATGGGTGATGGCTCAAAGCCTGCTCTTCTCTTACTCTCCTTTGTTAACCTATCTTTCAGACAATGGTTCTCAGAGACTGCTCACTTTCCTCAGTTCAGATCAGTGAGTTCATATACTGTTCATCCTTCAGTGCCTGGCTTGCTTCACTCAACATAAGGTCTTCAAGATTCATCCACGTTATTCCATGTGTTAACACTTTGTTCCTTCTTACAGCTCAGTAATATTCCATTGTATGTATGTACCACATTTTGCTTATCCATTCGTCTGTTGATGGGCACCGGGGCTGATTCCAACTTTTGGCAATGGTGAACAATGCCGCTATGAATATTGGTGTGCATATATCTGTTTGTATTTTTGTTTTCAGTTTTTCTGGGTATATACCCAGCAGTGGAATTGCTCGATCATACGGAAGATCTATTGCTAGTTTTCTGAGGAACCGCCAAAATGTCCTCCACAGTGGTTGGACTATACCGCAGTCTCACCAGCAGTGGATGAGGGTTCCTATTCCTCCACATCCTCTCGAACATTCAGTGTCTACTGTTTTTTTAATAGCTGCCATTCTGATGGGTGTAAGATGGTATCTCATTGTAGTTTTGATTTGCATTTCCCTGATAGCAAGTGATGTTGAGCATTTTTTCATGTGCTTTTTAGCCATTTGTATTTCTTCCTTGGAGAAGTGTCTTTTCAGGTCACTCGCCCATTTTTTATATGGGTTGTTTGTCCTTTTATTTTCGAGGTGAAGGATTTCTTTATATATGCGGGATATTAGGCTCCTATCAGATATATGGTTGCCGAATATTTTTTCCCATTGGGTAGGTTGCCTTTTTATTTTCTTAATAACATCCCTAGAGGTGCAGAAGTATTTAATTTTGAGGAGATCCCATTTATCAATTTTTTCTCTTGGTGCTCGTGTTTTGGCTGTGAAGTTCATGAAACCATTTCCTATTACAAGGTCCTCTAGATGCTTCCCTACATTATCTTCCAAGATTTTTATGGTTTTGACTCTTATATTTAGATCTTTGATCCATCTTGAGTTGATTTTTGTATAAGGTGTGAGATGGAATTCTTCTCTCATTCTTTTGGATATGGATATCCAGTTCTCCAAGCACCACTTGTTAAAGAGGCCATTCTCTCCAAACTGAGTGGGCTTTGTGGCCTTGTCAAATATCAGATGACTTTATATGCGAGGATTTATATCAGAACTCTCAATTCGGTTCCATTGTTCAGTAGGTCTATCCTTGTGCAAATACCACACAGTTTTGATCACAGTAGCTTTGTAGTATGTTTTAAAGTCAGGTAGTGTGATACCTCCAACTTCATTTTTCTTTTTCAATATATCTTTGGCAATTCGGGGCCCCTTGCCTCTCCAAATATATTGTGTGGTTAGTTTTTACAGTTTCTTAAAAAATATATTGTTGACTTTTAATGGGATTGCATTAAGTCTGTAGATTAGTTTGGGTAGGATAGACATGTTGATGATGTTTAGTCTTCCCATCCATGAACAGGGAATATTTTTCCATTTATTTAAGTCTTCTTTGATTTCCTTTAACAGTATTGTGTAGTTTTCTGTATATAAGTCCTTTACATCTTTAGTTAAATTTATTCCTAGGTATTTGATTCTTTTATTTACTATTGTAAATGGTATTTTTTTCCTGATTTCCTCCTCAGTGCTTGTTATTGGTGTACAGAAATGCTACTGATTTTTGAGCATTGATCTTATAGCCTGCAACATTACTGAACTCCTTTATAAGTTCTAGAAGCCTGGTGTAGAGTTCTCAGGGCTTTCTATGTATAGGATCATGTCATCTGCAAATAATGAAATTTTTACTTCTTCTTTTCCAATCTGGATGCCTTTTATGTCCTTTTCTTGTCTCAGTGCTTGTGCAAGTACTTCTAAGACAACGTTAAATAGGAGTGGTGATAGTGGGCATCCTTGTCTTGTTCCTGATCTGAGAGGGAAGGCTTTTAGCGTTTCACCGTTGGAAATGATGTTTGCTTTGGGTTTTTCATATATACCCTTTATCATTTTCAGAAAGTTTCCATCTATTCCTATCTTTTGTAGAGTTTTTATGAGGAAAGAGTGCTGTATTTTGTCGAATACTTTTTCTGCGTCTATAGAGATGATCATGTGATTTTTTTCATTCAATGTGTTTATGTGGTGTATCACATTGATTGGTTTTCTTATATTGAACCATCCTTGCATACCCAGGATGAAACCCACTTGGTCATGGTGTATAATCCTTTTGATATGTTGTTGAATGCGATTAACAAGTATTTTGTTGAGGATTTATCATCTAGGTTCATTAGAGAAATTGGTATGTAATTTTCCTTTCTTGTGGTATCTTTATTTGGTTTTGGTATTAGGGTAATGTTGGCATCATAGAATGAGTTAGGTAATATTCCTTCTACTTTTATTTTTTGGAAGAGCTTAAGTAGAATTGGTGTTAGCTCTTGCCGGAATGTTTGGTAGAATTCAGCTGTGAAGCTATCTGGTCCTGGACTCTTCTTAGTTGGGAGGTTTCTAATGATTGAGCCTATCTCTTTACTTGTATTTGGACTGTTGAGTTAATCTATTTCTTCTTTCATCAATGTCGGCTGTTTGTGGGTTTCTAGAAACTTGTCCATTTCCTCTAAATTGTCATTCTTGTTGGCGTATAATTTTTCAAATTATCCTCTTATGATACTCTTTATTTCTGTGGGGTCAGTAGTAATATCCCCTTGCTCATTCCTTATTTTATGTATTTGCATCTGTTCTCTCTTTTTCTTTGTTAGTCTGGCTAAAGGTTTTTCAATTTTGTTGATATTCTCGAAGAACCAACTTTTGGTTTTGTTTATTGTTCCCAGTGCTTTCTTATTCTCTATTTCATTAAGTTCTGCTCTAATCTTTGTTATTTCCTTCTTTCTACTTCCTTTAGGTTTAGTTTGTTGTTGTTTTTCCAATTCTTACAAGTGTGCAGTTAGGTCTTCAATTTTAGCTCTTTCTTCTTTTTTTTATATATGAATTTATGGCTATGAACTTCCCTCTCAGGACTGCTTTCGCTGCATCCCATAGGTTTTGATATGTTGTGTTGTCATTTTCATTAGTTTCAAGGTAGTTACTGATTTCTTTTGAAATTTCCTCTTTGACCCACTGTTTGTCTAAGAGTGTGTTGTTTAACTTCCATATCCTTGTGCCTAACCTGTTTCTCTGGCCCTTAGTGATTTCCAACTTCATTCCGTTGTGGTCAGAGAAATTACTTTGTATAATCTCAATCTTTCTGAATTCATTGAGAGTTGTTCTGGGGCCTAGCATGTGGTCTATTTTGGGGTATGTTCCATGCGCACTCGAGAAGAATGTAAATCCCGCTGTATTTGGGTGTAGTGTTGTGTATATGTCTATTAAGTCCAGGTCTTCTAATGTATTTTTGAGTGCCTTAGTTTCTTTATTGATTCTCTGTCCAGATGTTCTGTCTAATGATGATAGTGGTGTGTTGAAGTCCCCTGCAATAATTGTAGAGGCATTTATTTCTCCTCTTAGTTTTTCCATAGTTTGCAGCACGTATTTTGAGGCACCTTGATTAGGTGCATAAATGTTGATGATTGTTCTCTCTTCTTGAGAGATTACTCCTTTTACTAATATGTAGTGTCCATCTTTGTCTCTTACAATAGTTTTGCATTTAAAGTCTATTTTGTCTGATATTAAAATAGCTACTCCTGCCCTTTTTTGGCTATTGTTAGCTTGTAAAATGGTTTTCCAGCCATTCACTTTCAGCCTCCTTGAATCCCTGGGCCGAAGGTGGGTTTCTTGTAGACAGCATATAGATGGATCATATTTTCTTATCCATTCTGCCAATCTGTGTCTCTTGATTGGTGAATTTAATCCATTAACATTCTGTGTTATTACTCGTAAGGAATTTCTTACTTCAGCCATTTTTTCTTTGGGTTAATGTATGTCATATGTTGTTTTGTTTCTCTTTTTGTCTTTTCAGTTGTTTTTGAACTCTCCTCCAGCTCTCTGTCCCTTGTTTTTTCCTTTCAACTTGTAGAGATTCCTTTAGTATTTCTTGAAGTGCTGGCTTCTTCTTGACATACTCTCTTAATTTCTGTTTATCTGTGAATATTTTGAAGTCTCCATCATTTTTGAATGCCAATTTTGCTGGATAGAGAATTCATGGCTGGAAGTTTTTTTCTTTTAGTATTTTGACTATATCATTCCACTGTCTTCTTGCTTCCATGGTTTAAGCTGAGAAATCAGCATTTAATCTTATTTTGCTTCCCTTGTATGTGATGGTTCTCTTCTCTCTTGCTGCCTTGAGAGTTTTCTCTTTGTCTTGAGTATTGGACATTTTGACAAGTATATGTCTTGGAATTGGCCAGTTGGGATTTATACTATTTGGCGTTCGCTGTGCTTCCTGGATCTGCACATCCATCTCTCTCAATAGAGTTGGGAAGTTTTCAGCCATTATTTCCTTCAACACTCCTTCTGTTCCCTTTCCCTTCTCTTCTCCTTTTGGGATGCCCATAATGCATATGTTTGTGCATTTTGTATTATCGGTTAATTCCCTGAGTCCATCCTGGATTTTTTCTATCTTTTTGTCTATCTGTTCTACAATCTCTTTGATTTCAGCTGTATTTTCTTCCATATCACTAATTCTTTCCTCTGCCTGTTCAAATCTGCTGCCTTGTGAGTCCAGCGTCTTTTTCATTTCTTGCCTTGTGCCATTGTTCACCATCATATCCATTACCTATTTAGGCATGTTTGCTATTTCTTCAGTACGTTCTCCCAGTGTCTTCTTTATATCCTTAATCTCTTCCTTCAGTTCTTTAAGTTGGTCCATGATACTTGTTTGGATAGCTTTGATTAGTTGTTCGACGTTCTGCATTGATTCCTGGTTTTTATTTTGTGCATTGGACTGGTCCATGTTTTCCAGTTTCTCAGAGTCATTTGTATATCTTTGTTGCCCTCTGGTCATCATATTAACTTGATGGGTTTGTTCAGTTGATTAGCTTTTCTCTATGCTCTAAAGTTTTATTTAGCTGGTGGTTCTGCGTGTATGTTAAATTTTCTCTTTGGCACTTTTTCTTCTTATTTTATTTCCTTGCTTCTTTCTATGTTACCTTGAAGGCAAAAGGTTAGGGCCAGAGGAATCAGAAGATGTAAGGAAGGCAGAAAGATAATAGTAATATTGATAATGGTTAGAAGAGGGGCAAAATGAGACTTAATGAGATCAATGTTTAACTTGTGTAGGCAGTGTAGAGTACTAGGAAAAAATATGAAGTTCCTACAATGGACTGGGAAAACAAATGGAGGAATATATATATAATGATTTAGAAGGCTAGAATTATGAGGAGGGAGAGAAAGAGTAAAGAAAGTTCTGAAAGGAAAAAGTTAATACTAATTTAAAAAAAAGACGAAAACAAAATAGATGGAATAGAAATTGACACCCTTAAGTTGTGGGCCTATGAAAAAATGTTGTATCTAAGAGCCACAACAGAAAACAGAAGGCATAAAGATGCAGGAAGGATAAGCGATAGTTTGTAATACAGAAGCAATATATACAGCAAGTGGGAAATTACTGAAAAAGAAGCCCAGCAAAGAAGCGAAAAGCTGGCAGCACCTAATTAAAAAAAAAAAAAAATAGAAGAAAAAAGAAAGGGGGGAGGAAAGAGGAAAGAATAACAAGAGACCAGAAAGAAACAGAGAGAAACCAAAGATCCACACAGTCAAGCAGTCAAAGAGAGCTAAGGGGGTTAATGATTCCCCTAGAGTCCACATGGATCCTTCCTGCCTACTTGTGTTTATCAATCAATTTCCCCACAGAGTTCTATTTGCAGGTCCTGAAGCACCTTTTAGGTATTAAACTAAATTAAAAGAATTTATTTTTCATTTATTGAAGTGACCTTCTCACTTTTTTTTTTTTAATTTTTATTTTTTTAGCGAAATGCAGGACCCAAAATAATTCCTCCTCTAGACCAACCCCCTTATGGAAGGGACCCTAGCTGGGCCCGTGGAAATTAATCAAGCACGTCCCACTTTCTGGACTCCCCAGGTTAGCTGTAGCTCTGATGTTAGTCAGTGAGGAGTGCTAAATATGGCCGATTCCGCCCCTTCTGGAGCCGAGCTCGAGCGTCACCGGGCTGCTAAGTAAATCAGTTTGAGTGCAGATTCGCCTCTGCTCTTAGCCTGATCCTGCTTCAGGTAGGCTTATCTGCTCCCCAAAGCTATGGGGCAGTGCAGGCAACCAGATCGATGTCTAAAAATAAAAAATACCCCTCCCTGTCCTCCAACAGGACCCTCCCTCTTTTGGGAAGTGTCCCTTCTTCCTGGCTCCTCAGCAGCCCGGGTCTTATCCCTGGGTCATTAGGGAAATCAGCTCCGTTCCCCGACCAGAATCCCCTCTTCGGTTCACCAGGTGCTGATTAGCTCGGTTGTTCTGTTCACACAAGGTCCAAAGGGCGCCAGGTAGCCAGATCCCCAGAAAATAAAACTTTTTCGCCCTGCTTGCAGCTCCAAATTTCCGTTTTATTTTATTTTATTTTTCCTCCCTAACTGCGGGGCTCAGCTGTCTGTGCTAACCACCACCAGCGGCCTTAAAACTCATGAATCTCTACCGTTCCGTCCACGCCATTGATCCCTGCAGATAGATGTCCCAAGCTTCTCACTCCACACGTGCACATCACAGACCCCCGGGCAGGACCCCGTCCACAATCCACCTTGCTCTGGGATCTTGCAGTGTGTGCCCTCCTACACTAACGCCATCTTGGCCCCTTCCCGTGTACTTCTTTTTAAAGATCTTTGTTAGCTATTCAGGGTCCCTTTCCTTTCCAAATAAATATATTTTAAAAATTTTATTGAAGTATATCTTTCATACATGAACATACATAAACAATAAGTGCATAGTAAAAGTTGTGAACTTAGAAAACAAATACGTAAAACATCATACAGAGGTCCCATACATCACCCCACCACAAACACCTTGCATTGTTGCTGGACATTTGTTACAAATTATGAAAAAATGTCACAAAATCTTACTACTATCTAAAGTCCATATCTTACATTTGGTATATTATTCCCCAACCCACCTTATTATTATTGTTTTAAATATAGTTTTATTAGAGAAGTGTCAACTTGCAAAACAATCTTGCACATGTGTTTCACTACCATACAACACCCCTTCACCAACACACCACACCATGGTGGAATATTTGTTATGGATTATGAGATAATATCATCAGACTATTACCACCAACCATGGTCCATAGCATACATTTGGCACATTTTCTCCACATCCCCCATTATCAACACAGTACATCTTTGGCATTGATGCAAGAGTATTACAGTATTGCTGTTAACCACAGTCCATAATTCAAACCAATTGTATTTTTTCCCATTGTTCTCCACATTCCCACCTCCCTGCAATAGTGACATACATCCACTCTAGCTCATAGAAGGACACTCTTGCATCTGTATCACCAAACCACAATTCTCATCCACCTCTAAGTTCACTGTATTATTCAGTCCCTAGATTATTCTCTTGCTTTCTTTTTATAGATATTTACATCCCTAGACTATCCTTCTCAGCCACAATCCCATTTATAATACAGCTGCTACACACTACAATGTGTTACCATCAACTCTATCCATTTTCACACTTTTACATGCAAGTTAATTAAAACTTCTACATACAGTAAGCATCAGCAGTCCTTCTCAACCCCACTCTTATCTCCTAATAACCTGTAGCCTAGGTTTTAACTTCATTTGTTTATTTTTCACATTTAATTCGTATTAATGTGAACATGCAATTTTTCTCCTTTTGTGTCTGGCTTAACTCATTTAGCTTCAAGATTCATCCATGTTATCATATGTATTCCAATTTCACTTCTTCTTACTGCAGCATAGGATTCCATCATATGTATATACCACATTTTGCTTATCCATTCATTGGTTGATGGACACTTGGATTGTTTCCATCTTTTGGCAATTGTGGATAGTGCTACTATGAGCATATCTGTTTGCATCACATTTTTCAGTTCTAGATATATTTTTAGTGGAGGAATTGCTGGATCATATGCCAGTTCTTTATTTAGCTTCCCAAGGCATATTATTTAAGCCCTCTGTTTATTGATCCTCTGCCCTGATGTTCTGTCCAATGCTGAGAGTGGTGTATTGAACTCTCCAGCTACTATTGTAGAGATATCTATTTGTAGCTTCAGTATTGCCAGTGTTTGCCTCATATATTTTGGGGCATCCTGGTTGGGTGCATATACATTTATGATTGTTCTTTCTCCCTGGTGAGTTGACCCTTTTATTAATACATAATATCCTTCCTTGTCTCTAATAAAAGTTTTGCTTTTACAGTCTACTCCTGACTTTTCTTGGTTACTGCATGTGTGGAATAGCTTTTTCAGCCTTTCACTTTCAATCTGTTGGTATCCTTGGGTCTAAGGCGAGTCTCTTGTAGACAACATACAGATGGCTTATATTTTCTTATCCATTACCCCAGTCTTTATCTTTTGATTGGGGAGTTTAACCCATTAACATTTAATGTCATTACTTTAAAATAAGTTATTATTTCATCCATTTTGAACTTTGGATTTTATCTGTCATATTTTATTTTCACCACTCTTTTGAGACTTTTAGTTGCTTTTACTGATATAATCTTCCTTTCTAGACTGTCTTCCAAGCCTCCCTTTCCTGTATTTTCTTTTTTGCCTGTAGCACTCTCTTTAGTATTTCCTCCAAAGCTGGTCTCTTTGTTGTAAACTCTCTCAGTTTCTGTTTTTCAGTGAATATTCTAAACTCGCCCTCATTTTGGAAAACAATCTTGCCACATATAAGATTCTTGGCTGGCAGTTTTTCTTTTGCAGTATCTTAAATATATCATACCACTGCCTTCTTGCCTCCATGGTTTCTGATAAGAAATCAGCACTTAATCTTATTGGGTATCCCTTATATGTTATGCATTGCTTTTCTCTTGCTGCAATCAGAATTCTCTCTTTGTCTTTGGAATTTGACATTCTGATTAGTATTTGTCTCAGAGCTGGTCTATTTGGATTTATGTAGATGGGAGTATATTGTGCTTCTTGGAAATTGATATATATGTTCTTCAATAGGGTGGAGAAATTTTCTACCATTATTTATTCAAATATTCCTTCTGCTGCTTTATATTTCTCTTCTCCTTCTGGGACACCCATGACAAGTATGTTTGCATGTCATTTACTGTAGTTTAGTTCCCTGAGACCCTGTTCAATTTTTTCCATTCTTTTCTTCTCCTTTCTTTTTTGTATGTTCGCTTTTGGAAGCCATGTCCTCAAGCTCACTAATACTTTCTTCTGACTCCTCAAATCTGCTGTTATATGACTACAGTGTATTTCTTATTTCATTTATTGTGCCTTTCTTTTCCATAAGATCTGCTATTTTTCTATGCATGCTTTCAAATTCTTCTTTTTGCTCACACAGTGTCTTCTTAATATCCTTAATCTCTTTAACTATCTTATTGAATTTGTTAAGGAGGTTTGTTTTAAAATCTATGATTCATTTTCTCAACTCCTTTATTTCATTTGGAGGCTTATCTTGTTCCTTTAACTGGCCATATGTTCCTGTTTCTTCATAAGGATTGTAATTTTTTGTTGCTATCTTGACATCTGCCTTACTAGATGTATTTATTCTAAGTGCAGTTTCTCTCTTTAGTTTAGGCCTTTCTTGCCTCTTCTCCCTTTCTAGTTGTATAGTAGAGCCACATATGTGGTTAGTGTTATAAGCTGTGTAGGTTGAAACTGCCCACATTGTTCTAGGGACTGATAAAGCTTCTCTCACTTTTCTCCTTTGTTCAGGGGTAGGGACAGAGCCACAGCTATGATTAATAATCTAAGTCATGCAAGCCAAGGCTATCTGTAGTTTCCCAGAGATAATGATGAAGCTTCACACACCTTCCACCCTTGCCTGGGGTGGGGATGGAGCTGCAGGTGTGGGCAGCAATCTGTGCCATGTAGGTACAAAATGACCTTAGTTGTCCAGGTCGACTGATGTTGCACTGCCCCCTTGCTGCCAGGGGTGGGGATGGACCCTTGGGACAGTTCAACAATATTTGTGTGGGTTGAATGCACCTGCAGATGCCCTGAGAAGTTGAGTGAATACTGTCTCTTCTGCCCTTTAAGGGATGGGAATGGAACTACAGATGCCCAACAGTTCATTCTATGTAGGCTGATAGTACCTGCCATTTCCTGGAGAGGCTGAGGAAGCATCAGCTCCCTCTTCTCCTATTAGGGTATGGAGTGGATTCACAGTCATCCAACAGTCCAGTCTCTGTAGGCCAATAGTGCCTGCCATTGCCTGCAAAGGCTGAGGAAACACCAGCCCCTTCCTAACCTATTGGGGGGTGGTATTGCATCCACAGGTGCCCAACAGTTCAGTCTCTGTAGTCTGAAAGTACCTGCCTTTGTCCAGAGGAGCTGAGAAATCACTAGTCCCTTCCTATCTTATTGGGTGTTGGGGGTGGATCAACAAGTACCCACCAGTCCAGGCTGCACAGGTTAAAAGTGCCTGCTGTTGCCCAGAAAAGCTGAGGAAACACAGCTCCCCTTCCACCTTGTTTGGGGGCATGAGTGGAGGTATAGGACTTTGATTATTCAGTCTGTGTGGGCCGAAGGCACCTACAGTTACCCAGGGAGACAGAGGAAGCATGAGTCCCCTCTTATCTTATTAGAGGGCAGAGATTGGGCTATTGATGCCTGAGTATCTAATCTGTGAGGGCTGAAAGTGCGTGCAGTATCACAGGGAGGTTGAAGAAACCCCAGCCCCCTCATATCCCATGGGGCTGGGAAATGGAGCTGCCAATTCCAGCCACAGAATATCTCCTGAAGTGGCTTGTGCCACCAGCCAGTGCAGTATGGGCATGGGCCTCTGCTGCATTAAGTGCTCTATTCACAAATCTTCTCTGAAAACGGGCTGTCTCCTCCTTCCATTCTTTGAAGGATGTTGCAGGATGCTCTTCTGGTCTGGAGTATCCAAACAGGTGTTTTAGTTAGCTCTGGTGATTTCTAACAGCCCTGTCAGATGACTTGACTCTTGGAGCTTCTTACTCTGATGCCATCTTCTTGTTTGTCTCCCTTCCAAATAAATTTTATAATTAACTTTTTGATTTCTGAAAAGTAGGATGTTGGAATTTTTATTTTGACTGCATTGAATCTGTAAATCAATTTGCATAGAATTGGCATCTTAATGATAATTAGTCTTCCAATCTATGAACATGGAATGTTCTTTGATTTGTTTAGGTATTCTTTAATAAATTTTAGCAATGTTTTGTAGTTTTCTGAGTACAGGTTTTTTACATACTTGGTTACATTTATTCCTAGATATTTGATACTTTTATTTGCTATTGTAAATGGAACTTGTTTCCTGAATTCCTACTTGAATTGTTCATTACCAGGTTATAGAAAGATGACTGAGATTTGTATGTTGATCTTGTATCCTGCCATATTGTTAAACTTGTTCATTAGCCCTAGTAGCTTTGTTGTAATTTTTTTAAAAATAAGATCATGTCATCTAAAAAGAGTGAAAGTTTTATTCTTCCTTTCTGATTTCTTTTACTCATTTTTCTTGCCTAATTTCTCTAGCTAGAACTTCTAGTACAATGTTGACTGTTGTCTTGCTCCCCATCTTAGATGGAATGCTTTCAGGCTTTCACCATTGAGTACAATGTTGGCTCAGTGTTTTTTATATGTTTCTTCTAAATTTCATAAGTTTTTTTCCTAGTCCTATATTTCAATGTGGTTTAATCAAGAAAGAATGCTGGACTTTGTCAATTGCCTTTTCAGGGTCAATAGAGATGATCATGTGACTTTTATCCTTTGATTTGTTAATTGTATCTTTTTTGCTAAAAGCTGCTGGGAGCAATATACCAGAAATGGGTCGGCTTTAACAACGGTAATTTATTAGGTTGTAAGCTTACAATTTTGAAGCTGTGAACATATACAAATCAAGGCATCATCAGGAAACTAGTCACCAGCAATCCTAGAGTCCTCTATCACAAGGCAAACCACCTTAATACCAAAAGACAGATAAAGATAATACAAAAAAAGAGAATTACAGATCAATCTCTCTAATGCATTTGATGAAAAATCTTCAAAAATACATGCAAATCAAATTCAACATCACTTTAAAATATTTATACACCATGATCAAGAGGGTTTCATCCCAGGTATGCAAATGTTGTACCAAAGAAGAAAATCATTTAATATAATAAGGCACATGTAACAGTTTGAAAATTATAGTGGATCCCAGAAAAGAACATATTCTTGGAGATAATCCACTTCTGTGGGTGTGGGACCATTTGATTGGATTAGATTCATTTGAAGGGCCTGTAATTGGATTCCTTTAGTGAGGTGTGACCAGGATAGGTCTTGTTCCTCTTTTTAAAAAGGTGGAATGAAAGCAGCAGACACACTATATTTATCTGCATCTTCTCTCTTTTTCTATATCAAAGTGTTCATCAATTTTTATAAATTTTTATTTTGAAATAATTTCATACAGGTATGTTGCAAAAATAATATAATACAATACAGAAAACTCCAATATACCCCTTACCCTGATACCCAGATTTACCAATGTTTAACATTTGCCACATTTTATGTATCACTTTTTCTCTCTTTCCCTCCCCTTCTCTGTCAATCATCTATCTTGTTTATCTCTATATCTATCCATCATCTATCATGTCAGTCTATTTTCTAAACATTTGAGAATAGATTACATACATCGTGCTCCTTTTTAAAATTATTTTCTTTTTATTTTTAAAGAAGCTTTAGATTACATAAATGTTACATAAAAAATTTAAGGGATTGTCATATGCCCCACGCCCTCCCCCTCCCACACTTTCCTACATTAAAAACATCCCTCATTAATGTGGTTAATTTGTTACAATTGATGAACACATATTGAAGCATTGTTACTATGGATTACAGTTTACATTATAGTTTACTCTCTGTCCTGCCCAATTTTGTAGGTTATGACAAAATATACAATGGCCTGTATCCATCACAGCAATGTCATGCAGGACAACTCCAATGTCCCCAAAATACCCTCATATTACACCTATTCTTCCCTTTTCCTTGTCTCAGAACCTCTGGGGTCCACTGCCTTTATATCAATAAGAGTTCTTCCAGTGCTAGAATAATAATAAGTCTATAGTAGAATAATAACAAGTCTAGTTTAGTCCGTTGTTCATTTCCCAATCTTGGCGGTTTTGGGATGGTGATGCCCACTCTGTTTATAATTGAGAGATCCCATGGGGAAGATGGATGGACCTATCTTGCTTGCAGTTGCACTCTCTGTTCCTTGGGATGGGATTTGTCCATGATTATCTCCTTGTTAGTTGTCCTAGATGAGTCCAATGAACTGGAGAGTAGGTGTTGAAATGCTGCTAAAATTCAGGGCTCAACTGGCACATATACGTATCAAAGGTTTAAGTCTCTGGGACATATATTTATCAAGTATAGTGCTAATTATAGGTTCAAGTAAAAGTAGCAGAAGAGCCAGCTGTAGAGAACCTATAAATGAATTAAACTCAGTTACACTGGGGAGCTTAAATTCCAAAGTAAGGCCTACTGACAGGGTGATGAATTCTTCAGTTGTCTGTTCTGCTTATAGTTTCTGGATGTTTCTAGAGCCCTCAGGAGCCCAGCTATTTGAAGCACTGTTTGCTGTGGACATCATGCTCCTTTAACACTTAATACTTCCGTGTATTTTTCTTAAGAACAAAGATGTTTACTTATTTAACCTCAGTAAGTGTAGTATCAAGTTCAAGAGAGTTAACACTGATATAAAGCATACAGTCTATATTCCAATGTTTAAAATTGTCCCTGTAATGTCCTTTGGGTATTTTGTCCTCCACTATTAGGTCCAGTACAGGATCATGGATTGCATTTAATTGTCATTGTCTCTTTAATCTCTCTCTCTCTCTTTAAAAATTATAACATATATAACAAAATTTCCCATGTTAACCACTTTCAAGGATACAACTTAATAACATTAATTACTTTTACAATGTTGTGTTACCATTACCACCATCCATTACCAAATGATTTTATCACTCCAAAAAGAAACTCCACACCCATTAAACTCTGATTCTTCACTCTCTTTTCTCCCCTTGGTAGCTTCTACTCTACATTTCATCTCTATGAATTTGCATAACGTATGGTGGGTTTTTTTGTTTGTTTGTTTGTTTAGAAAAGAAAGAGTTTTAATACAAGGTCAAATGGCAAGGAGACAGGAGGCAAAGCTCAAATCTATTGCTTTGGTCTGAGAGTTAAGGGAGATTTTATAGGAATGGGAAATGAGAGTTGGGGAGAGAAGTGGGGAATTTTGACTTGGTATAGTCCAACTGTTTAATGTTAGAGTGGTCCACATGTGATATAGTAGATTATAGGCTGTATCTTTCTTACTGAAGGACCTCTTGCATTTGATTTACTTCCAATGTCTCCTCTTACAATCTTCGTTTTGACAGAGGTGATTTTTGCTGCTGGTGTCTCAAAGGCTGTCTAAAGGACAAGAGTTTGTTTTCCACACATGCTTAGGTTATGTGACCTGTGGTTAAACCAGTTCAGAAGAAAAGGTTATAGGAACAGAAGACATCCCCACAATCCAGTTTTGGCCTGCCCAAGGTTTCATATTTAACAGTGTAAAGAATAAATAAATTTGAGATTCAGAACTCAATTGGCATATGAACAACCAAAAGATTTATGTCTCTGTAACACATATTTAGTGAGTATAGTGCTAATTATAGGTTCAAATATTAGGGGCATAAGAGCCATTTGTTAGAAAATTATAAATGAGCCCAACTCCAATACATCGACAGGAGAGTTTTTCATATATTCCAGTGTAAGGCCCACTGACAGGGTGCTCAATTCCTGGGGTAGTCTGCCATGCTTATAGTGTCCAGATGTCTTCGGAGCCCTCAGGAGCCCTCTGCCTGAGCACTGTTTACTACAGCAGTTAGTGAGATCCTTCTAAGATGTGCATAATCTTAACCTCTGGAATGACCTCCCAACGCACTTTGAAATCTCTTAGCCATAAAAACAAATTTGTATTTAACATTTCCCTCTTTTGATCATGGCCTTTTTCCAAATGCATCACTAGTTGGTGCTTGGTAATAATCCCTCTGTCCCACACCAAGGGGAAGGTAGTGCATTTATATGCTGAGCCTAGCTTAGAAAGAGGCCACATTTGAGCAACAAGGAGGCTTTCAGAAGGTAACTGTTAGGCAATATATAATACTAGGCTATGTTTCAGTTTCACAGGAACAGTGTTCATAAGTACAAACATCAATATCAAGGGCCTGGCATATTGGTCTGTCCTCTTTCATTAGGCACTGCCCATTATACCCTAAGGATTCCTTCCACTCTACTAAAGAATATAGCAGGATGCCCCAAGATGGGAATTCAGTATTCTTTCAGTTATTGTATGGGCCTCCACCCACTGAGTCAACACCCCATGACCACTTGAACACATTCATATTCCATAGAGGCATGCCTCAGGTGTACCACATCGCACCACCAACGACATCCTGCACCAATGATCCTCCCCTGCCACAGATGTGACTATTTTTGTAACCCAAAACCTCCCCCAAAACAAATCTCAGGTTTCTTTTGCAATTTCTTTTTTGACCCACTGATTGAGTGTTATTATTTAACCTCCATATATTTATGAATTTTCCCATTCCCTCCTGTTATTGTTTTCTAGTTTCATTCTATTATTATCAGAGAAAGTGCTTTGTATAATTTCAATCTTTTTAAAATTTATTGAGACCAGTTTTATGACCCAACATATGGTCTATCCTGGAGAAGGAGCCATGAGCACTCAAGAAGCATGTATATCCTGCTGTTTTGGTGCACAATATTCTGTATATGTTAGGCCTAGTTCATTTGTCATTTAATTCAAGCTCTCAGTTTCCTTATTGCTCTTCTAACTAGATCTATCCAATGAAGAAATTGGTATATTAAAGTTTCCAATTATTATTCAAGAGACATCTATTTCTCCCTTCAGTTTGACTAGTGTTTGCCTCATGTAATTTTTCGGCACCCTGGTTAGGTGCATAAATATTTATGATTATTTCTTCTTGGCAAATTGTCCCTTTTATTAATATTCAATGTCCTTCTTTGTCTCTTATAGTAGTTTTACATTTTAAAGTTATTTTGACTGGTATTAGTGTAGCTACCCAAGCTCTTTTTTTTGGTTAATGTTTGAATGGAATATCTTTTTTCAACCTTTCACTTTTATCCTATTCATGTTCTTGTTTCTAAGATGAGTCTTTGTAGACAATATATCTATGATTCATTTTTTTTTAATTTTTTAATTTATTTTTATTGTGGGTAAAAATCAAAATTCTCACAATACATACAAACATTCATATTTTTTTAATCCATTCTGCCAGTCTACCTTTTGATTTGGCAGTTCCAATCCATTAACATTCAGTGTTATTACTGTACAGACATTTCTTATTTTGACCATTTTATCCTTTGCTTTTCATATGTCATATCTTGCTTTTGTCTGTCTTTTTACACTTTTAGTTACTCTTACTAATAATCTTCATTTCTATACTCTCTGCCAACCCTCTCTCTCCTCTCTTTTCCTTTCAGGCTGTCCCACTCCCTTTAATATTTCTTGTGGGGATGTTCTTTGGTGATGAACTCTCTGTTTCTGTTTATCTGTGAAAATGTTTAATACACTCTCAATTTCAAAGGATGGTTTTGCTGGATAAAAAATTCTTGACAGGCTTTTATTCTCTGTTCAGTATCTCAAATATATACTACTTTGCCTTCTCACCTCCATGGTTTCTGAGGAGAATTCCACACTAAATCTTATTGGACAACCCTTGTATGTGATGGATTTTTTTTTCTATTTTCAGAATTCTTGCTTTATCTTTGGCATTTGACATTCTGATTAGTGTATGTCTCAGAGTAGGTCTATTTGAGTTTATACTGTTTAGAGTATGTTGTCCTTCTTAGATATGCATATTTATGTCTTTCATAAGAGTTAGGAATTTTTCAGCCATTATTTCCTCAAATATTCTTTCTGCCCCTTTTCTGCTTTCTTCTCCTTCTGGGACACCCATGACATGTATGCATTTGCTTACTGTCATTCAATTCGCTGAGGCCTTGTTCAATTTTTTCCATTCTTTTCTTGTCATTTGTCTTTTCAAGTTCAGCTGTTTTGTCTTCTAATTTCCTGATCCTCTCTTCTGCCATTTCAAATCTCTTGTTTTATACATTTAATGTATTTTTAATTTCATCCATTGTGTCTTTCTTTCCCATAAGTCCTGTTACTTTTCGTTGCAAACTTTCAAATACTTTTTTTGTTCACCCAGTGTCTTCTTAATATTTTTCATCTGTAGCCATATTTCTCTTTAGCTATATTTTCCTTCATCTCCTTTGAAGTGCTTTAGAAGATATGTTTGAACAACACTGAAAAGTTGTTTCAAATCTTGTTTCTCATCTAAATTGTTAAATTTGTTTCTTTGGGCCATGACTTCTTGTTTCTTAGTATGGTTTGTAATTTTTTTTCTGATGTATGGGCACCTGATTATGTTGTCGAATTTTCTCTGCTGGTCAATTTCTCTCCCTTGCTTAGGGATTTTTTGTTGAATAGCTTTGTTTTATGGCTCTTTTTTAAAAAAAATTTGTGGTTCAACACACTCTAGATCTTTAAAATTAACCATGTCTAAGTTGTCAAAACAGGGCCAGGGACACACTAATGGGCACAGACCATATCTCATAGGGCATGAGTATAGGAACAGAAAGATGCTGAAAAGCCCTATTTCCCCCCTTCGTTTCTCCATTCTACCAGCAGTTGACACTCTTCAGCTAACCTTTCACTGATATCTAGAAATCAAGGGGTATGTTCTTTCCAACTTCCACTGGAGGGTGTTTAGACAATGAGGATTTTCTGGCTTGGCTAGAGCCATGGTTCATAGTTTCTTCCTGCTGATCAAACACACCAAGGAGAAGCCTCATTCAGCCTTCCTCCTCCATGCCATCCCTCTTCCTAGGGAAGTAAATGCTTGTGCCTTCTCAACCTGCATCAGTCAGCCAGGGGTTCTATATAGGTTTTAACCTTGAGGCTGGATCATGATTGCTTTTTCCTGTTGCAGGCATGAGTATCTCACATTTTTAGCTCCAACCTCTTTGTTTATCCATTAAACTCCCTGTTTAATGATACACAGCAGGTTCGTGGTCTGCAGATCTCCACAATTGCTGCATTGGACAGCTTCTGCCTTTCCTCTGCTGTTTTTGTAATAGAGGTGAATCCTGTAATCCAAATTCCTTTGCCATCTTGTCTCAGCCAGATCAATGCAATTACAATTTTCTATATCTGCCAAAAAATTTTAATCCTTGGCATACATTGTATTCTAGTCACCCATTTCTGTACAACACAGAGTTCTTCCCAGTTTCAAAAACCCAGAAGAATCTTTTTTGATCAACTTAAACCCTGAATGAGAGTGAACCACCTGTCCTTGGGTCTGTTTGGGAGAGGACATTCTACAAACCAAACCCACCAAAAAAGTTCTCCTGAGTACCGTTGTGACAACGGATGTAGGCCATTTTAAATCAGCAAACAACACTCAGAACTGTGTGGGAGAGAGTGTGGTCTACGATGTGAACTGTGGTCTATGGTTGGTGGCAAGGCCCCAGGATGTGTAAGTCCATTGAGGGTGGTGGGCCACATTTGTGGGAGATGTTTGTGTGGGATGTGGTGGGAGGTGTGGGAGGTGGGCAACATGGGAATCCCAGTGGGTTCCGTGTAATATTTTAGGTAATCTTAGCACCTCTTAAAATATATTTATATATATATATATAAATTACATTTTTGTAAGCAAATGCATATATATTCATATATATTTAGATATCATTTTACAAATAGTGGTATGTATTGTGAAAATTTTGATTTTTACCCACAATAAAAAATACATAAATTTAAAAAATAAAAAAAAATAAAAATAAAAAATAAAAAAATAAAACTCCATGGTAGTCAATAAGTAAACACAATTCATTTATATATTTTTTCTCTCTGAATTATATTTTAGAAATTTCAAAGCTAGAGTTAGAAATAAAGGAGGATTACAAGCAGATAATGAAATATGTTGTTACAGGAAAGTCTTCATGATTTCACAGGTCAGATGTACTTATCTCTTCAGTATGGTAAAAATGAATTAAAAGATTGCGAATGCTTGTAACACCTCTTATTGAACACAGAAGGATTTAGTTAATATGGAAAGAAGAGGTGTAAAATGGCCATGCAATTTTTTACTGAATGACATACCTTTTCTAATGGTTCAGAGAAAGGGTTTTCTTTTCCTACAGAAATAAAAACAATAAAACTATGTTTGAATTCCTTAAAATGTTCCCTGGAATAATGGGGAAAATTCATTTTTTCTATACATTTTGTGTTTATACAAGAGTTTAGCAGATAAGAAAATTCTGTTTATGTACAGGGGATTCAGTTCATTATTATAATTTTCATTTTTCACCCAGTAGCAGTAATTAAACTTAAAGAATACTAAGTACTTCCCACCACTGACCCTCCATCTTCTCTTCCTTATGTCCAGACCAGCTGTAGATCTTCATTAACCATATGACATTTGATTGTAAAGAGTTTTCTATTATTCATTAATATTACCTCCCCAATTCAGATAAAATAATATATAAATCAGAATGTATTCAGGGACATTTCTTGAAAATATTACTACCTTTCAGTTTCAAGTTTTCACTTTCCAACTTAACTAATGATTAGGGAAGAAATGACTTTATTACTTCCATCTTCTCAAATTATGCATGGCATGTTCTATTCTTAGAAGAACCATTATAAAAATTACAATTCTTAGGAAAGCTGAGACCTCCTCCTTAGTGATGCCTTCTCAAGAAAGAAGTTATCTTAACTCTTAAGATAAAAAATAAAATACTGCCAAGGACTTCTAAGAACATTAAAATTAAACTTAGAGTTTAGAAATTCTTCAGAGCATTGAGGTCACAAAAAGAAATATTGCCCACAACCAAGGACAATGCTGATAATAATTGGGATAGGAAAGACCTCTTTCCTTGTCCAGCAGATCAGATATTAGTCAGATTTCTAATCTGTAAAATAGGAGTCATTATAGTACCTACCTTACTTGATATGAGGACTAAAGGAGTGCATGAAATTAAGCACCTAGAACAGTACCTGGCACATAGTAAGTATCATATTAGTATTATCTACGATTGTTGTACACTATGCTTAGTATTATAAGGATTTTGTTTTATTTTCTATTAAGTTTTTCTATTTATCTGAAGGTCCTTAAATTATCTTTTGAATAATTCTGACTTATGTTTGTGTATTTCACTGCTTACATTTTGGCTATGTTTTGTATAAAATAAAATGGTTTGCTTAATCTAAAAGGATGATAAGTGTGTGATCAGTGAGGGGCATTTCTTCATTTCTTTGTTCTTTGGTTTTGTTAGAATCTGAAAATTCCTTTAAAAAAGAATCTGAAAATATCTATATAGTACATGTAGTGAGATGCCTTTCCTTTTTTTAAGATATCTGGGGACAAAAATTCTGCAGTTCTTTTTCAGGATAATTGAAGTCTTTGTGATATTAAAACATTTCACAGTGGGCCTAAATGTGAATATTCACTTCTGTGTCTTTTTAAGCTGTACTCCTCTACCTCCTCTATAGTTTTAGTAATGAGTTTGAAATACAATTACTTACCTCTCAAATAGATATGTTTAGTGGCATGGATCTCCATAAACATTTAATTAAATGTTTGATGGAAACAAAATAAAAAATACCATTGCCATGAAATGTTTTATATAGTCAAAAGTTTTCCAAATCCCAGGCAAAGAACCACTTAGGATAGGCAATATTTGAGTTGACCCAGTACATAATGGCAAAAATAATTTTCTTTTATATGGGACTTCTTTGAAATTGGAGAGAGACAGACAGAGAGAGAGAGAGAGAGAGGGAGGGAAGGAGGGAGGGAGGGAGGGAAGTAGAGAGAGGGAGGGAGAGAGAATTTCATTTTACTTGTAAAAATGTCATTTTGGAAGTTAAGTTGAAAAATATACACTCAAATCAATGCACATGTATCTTAGAGATACATGGTAGAAAGTGAAACCCCATTCACTTTCTCTCTCCCATTTAGAATATAGCACTGCTTACTCTCCCCCAAATATATTGAATAATCTATGATCCTGGTTTTGTCTACATTCAAATGAATCATATAAAAAAATCACACAAAATGAATTGCAAAAAAAAAAGGATTTTGCCCATTTTGCTGCAACCCACTCTTCCCTCAAACTCAAGTTGAATTATGGAAACAATATAATATAAATATACCTGATTCTGAAGACTATTCAGTTCATCGCTAGAAGGATTGGAATTTTTTTTGGTGGTACAGGGGACAAGGGATTGAACCTAGGAACCCGTATGTGGGAAGCCAACACTCAACCACTGAGCCATATCAGCTTCCCTGAGTTGTTTTTTGTTGTTGTTGTTTTGTTTTTTTTGTTTTGCTTGTTGTTTTTTCAGGAGGCACTGGTAACTAAATCTGGGACCTCCCATGTGGAAGGCAGGCATTCAAACTTGAGCCACATCCACTGCCTGAAATATTTTAACATAAGTAAAATAATTTGTTTAATTTGCTAAAGGGATGCCAATGCAAAGTACCAGAAGTGGATTAGCTTTTATAAAGGGGATTTATTTGCGGTAAAAATTTACAGGTCCAAGGCCATGAAAAGTTCAACTCAGGACACCATGAGAGGAGCTTTCTTACCAAAGTCAGCTGCCACATGATGAAGCAAGATGGATACTGATCTCTGCCATGGGTTCTGTCTTTCTACAACTGTAGGCAAACCTGGCATAAGACTTGTCTTTTACTGCGCCTCCTCTCTGTCTCAGACACTCTATTTTCTTGATGAGTTTAGCTGTAAGGAATCAGGCACATGGCTTATTTCTCCTTTGGTCTCAGCTCTTTGAGCCTGTCAGGAGTTTCTCTTCTTGCAGCTCAGTTGTGGGTAAAACTGTTGTCTTTCTTCTTACATGGCTGGGTCAAATATGGTGGTTTCCTTTGTCTGTGTCTGTCTCTCTTTGTGTCTCTATTTATAGCAGACCCAGCCAGAAGACAGAGACCTAAGCTGGCTCATGCCTCTCTGCCATAGTCCAATCAAAAGCTCTAAAGAGATCATATCAAGTACTCTAACCAAAGGACCCTCAATAGAAGTTAATGCAACTGAAGGGTATCACACCGACAGGAATAGATTAATTAAAAAACATAATATTTCTCTTTCTGCATTTCATAAAATAATCTCAAACTGCCACAATGTTTAACATCATTTTCTAGCAGTAGCAATAAAGATAAATTTCAAGATCCTTTAAAATTTTGAACATATGTGGCTTTCTGACTATGCCAATCAACAATGCTATTAGTGCAACAATGAAAACTATAAATGGAATTTCATATTACATAATAATAATGAAATCACATTACAAATCTTATCATGAGATTGACAGAAAAAGTAAGTGACAAAATACACTTATCATTTATCTTGTCCCAGTATAGTAATCTGCACATGCTTATGAATATTTATATATGGGCATATGCATGAGTGTGGTAATACATGCTAACAAAAACATATGCTCATACACACAAGAATTAGTCTACAAAATTTTTCTTAGTCCCTTTTCAAACTACAATAATTCAAAGGAGAATTGCTTTATGGGAAGAGATCATACATTGAATTGATATGAGGGAGGGAGTGTATTGGGTAGAAGAGACAAATGAATTCTATACTCAGAAATCTTTGGAAAGCTTCCTTCTCACTCCCAAGTTAATAAAAATTTCATGTCCAAATTATAAGCATGAAAAAAATACATGGAACTGTACAACACAAACAGTGAATCTTAAGCTAAACCATGGATTATTTTTAATAGTACTATTAACAAGATGTGCTTTCATCAATTGTAAGAAATGTTACATTCCAAAGCAAGGTGTTAATAGTATGGTATGTGTAGATCCTGTATTTTATGCATGATTGTTCTGTAAACCTACAACTTCTCTAATGAAGAAAATAAAATAATAAATTTTAAAAGTAAAACAAATAAATTCCTAGCTCTGGACTGGAAATTCAATATGTAAATCCTATATACAACATAGCTAGCTGTGAGAATTCATTGTCAGACAGTTAGGACCATTAGACGTAGCATAGGTGGCTGTGATGGTTAGGTTAATGTGTCAACTTGGCCACGTAATTGTGCCCAGTTGTTTGGTCAAGTAAGCACTGGACTAATTGTAATACAAGGATATTTATGGACTTTAGTCACCTGTGAGTTTACTGCATAGATGGCTAATTATATCTACATCAGTCAGGGAGATTGCCATTAGCAATGAGTGCTGCTTTATCCAATCAGTTGAATGCCTGATCTGCTGGACAAGGGAAGAGGTCTTTCCTTTTCCAATTATTATCAGCATTGTCCTTGGTTGTGGGCAATATTTCTTTTTGTGGCCTCAATGCTTTGTAATTTCTAAACTCTAAGTTTCTTAACTTTTTTTCATCTGTAAACTACAGAGGAGACATCATGCATTTAGTCATTAATATCAGGGACAAGACAACAATGCAATCTCCCAAATTTCTCAAAAATGACAAAAATACCTGTCCTATCTTCTGGATCTTTATGATACCAAAGGACTCCCATCTAGACATTGGACCTTACAGTCTTCTCTTACATTCTTGGGACCTGACTTTCTTGGATTGTTAGCTTCTGTGCCTCATGTTTCCTGACCCAATGATCCAAAACAAGGCTAAAAACTACCGAATGTCCCTGTTACCTCACTGAGGATGCTGTCTTCAATTAGTTGTGCCTGGTCACTCAGCTGAAAATTCCAACAAAATGTTGTTCTCATCTGATAACAGCACACATTAAAGAGTTTATAAGAATGCTTTTTATAGTGGGAACTCCTCTCAAGTGAATATGAAGTGTTTCTAAATCAATTCTTACTAGTAAAATCAGTTTCATTTTATCTGACTCCAAATATTCCTGTTTTTGCACATCTGAAGCTGGAGGGTTATAATGAGAAAGCATGTCTTGAAGAAAGACTAACTTATTGATGTAAAAATCAAAGCTAGTTTCCTTTAGCTTGCTTTCATTGTCTTATTTCTGGGAATGACATGTAGTAATTTATAATATATCAGTTAAGCAAGTTATTTTTAAAATATCCTATTTTGGTAGGATCAATATGTTGTCACTTTAAATCCATATGGTAATATTTTTGTCACCCCATGTCTTGAATTTTGTTCTTTCTAAAGACTACTTACATAGATATACCAAAGTAGAATAGTATTCTTTCACCTAAAGCCAATATATTTTAATATCACTGTCTATATCTTCCCAAAATTCAAGTATACCCGTCTTATATAATCTCCATGTGTGTCTTTATTCTCTGTTGGACATTTCAGAAGAGGTTATGACTCAAATATCACAATAGGATTATAAAAATAGAAAAGAAGAAATGTCAAGACTTGGCAATTCTAAAGTCAGTAATAATATAAGAAATTGGAAATCCTGTAATATAAACATTCTACTTAACACCCTTACATGTCTAAAACAATTTAAATTATTAGAACACTTTCACAAGTGGCATCTTATTTAATTGTTATTATTAATAGTAATAGTAGTAATACCTATTGTTGAATATAACAGCCCTGAAAAGGGGTATGATTAGTTCCATTTTACAAGTGAGGAAACTGAGGATCAGAGAAATTAAGAAAATTTTCCTACCTTGGAAATGAGAGTGTTTAGATTAAAGACCAGCTCTGTATTACTTGAATGGTTTAAAGCATTTAGTTTGCACAATAAACAGTTAGATGGAGAAGGTAGTGTATTTTTTCTCATCTATCAGGGTATGATGAGGAATTGATTGCAATGTCTGCAAACAAGTATCCCTTTTTTCATTCCGTTCCACTGATAACCAAAGAGGGTGATATGTTTATGATAGTAAAACAAGTCAGTTTTAACCAGAAAGCATGTCTCACCCTTGACCCTCTTTCCACAACACCAGTCTTTCTGCCTAGTTATGGTCCTCTTAACGCCAATCCACTTGTATTTGGCCTGAGGTAAAATCAGGTGAAAATCATCTTAGGTTTCTAACCTAAGTTACAGATTATATTAACTAAACATACCAATGCACAACCAGTGATCCCCAGATTTTATTTCTTGGCTTTAAATTATTTAAAGAATAAATTAATTTTTGCATTACCACAGTTAAATAGGGTTAGTGACTTAAAAGAGCACATTTTTCTATAAGTGTTCTTGTTGGGAAGTTGGCAACAAGTATTTAATCATATTACAAAAGTTGAAAGTGTTTTTTTTTTTTTCAGAGCTAAGGTAATGCATTGCCTTTCTATAATGAAAAATGGCATATTATGGTTAAGTAGAATTTTTTGTGCCTGTGGTAACTAACACTATAGCATATTTAACACTGCATGGAAAATATGATGGTATATTTTTATAGTTGTAATTTTAACATTAGTCTACATTTTCACTTAGGACTCACTGTGTAGTGTAATTCCATGGATGCTTTTTGTTTAATTTTTGTTCTGTTACCACATATACAATCTAACCCTCCCCCTTTTAATCATATTCAGATATGTATTTCAGTGTTGTTAATAACATTTGCAATGTTGTGCTACCATCACCACCATCCACTGAAAAGTATTTCAGTCATTCCAAATAGGAAACCTGTACATTTTAAACCTTAACTTCCCATTCCTTATCCCCATCCCATCCCCTAGTAAACTACATTCTAGATTCTAACTCTATGAGTCTGCTTATTCTAATTATTTCAAATCAGACAATGTTTGTCCTTTTGTGTCTGGACAAATGTTTGAATATCTGTTCAAATCCCTGATTTTAATTCTTTTGAGTATACTTAGTAGCTGACATGCTGGGTCATAAGGTAGTTCTATAATTAGCTTTCTGAGAAAAAGCCATACTATTTTCTGCAGTGGGTGCACCATTTTACATTGCCATTGGCAGTGAATGAGTGTTCTTATTTCTCTGCATCCTCTCCAATACGTTATTTTCTGTTTTCTTTTAATAGTTGCCATTCTAATGAGTGCAAAATTATATCTCACTGTGGTGTTTTTTGTTGCTTCTGCGCCCCAAGATTCATCTGTCTGCTCATTGTGTGCTCATCTTCCTAAGGTGGCACTGGGAAATGACCTGGGACCTCCTATGTTGGAGGCGAGAGCTCAACCAGTAGATCCACTTCTGCTTGTTGTGGCTTATTGTGGCTGGTCTTCTCTAGGAGCACCAGAAATGGAACCCAGGAACTCCTATGTGGGAGGTGGGCACACAATTGCTTGAGCCACATTTGCTCCCCATTCATTGTGGTTTTGATTAGCATACTCTTTATGGCTAATGGCATCAAGCATCTTTTCATGTGCTTTCTTGACATTTCTATGTCTTCTTTAGAAAAATGACTATTCAAGTCTTTTGCCTGTTTATTAATTGGGTTGTTTTTCTTTTTTGTTGTTAAATTGAAGGATTTCTTTATATATTCTAGATATTAAAATTTACAGATATATGATTTCCAAATATTTTCACCAAATGTGTATGTTGTCATTATACATTCATGATAAAGTCTTTAAAGTACAAACTATTTTAATTTTGATAAAGTACCATTTATCTATTTTTTTCTTTTGTTGCTTGTGCAATGGGTGTAAATTTTAAGTAATCTTTACCTAACACAATGTCCTAAAGATGCTTCCCTACATTCTATGAGTTTGATAATTCTGGCTCTTATATTTAGGCCTTTGATCCATTTTTTTTTAATTTATTTATTTTTTATTGTGGGTAAAAATCAAAATTTTCACAATACATACCAATATTTGTAAAATGATATATAAATATATATGCATATATGTGCAATTGCTTACAAAAATGTTATTTATATATATATATATAAATATATTTTAAGAGGTGCTTAGATTACCTAAAATATTACACGGAACCCACTGGGATTCCCATACTACAGGGGATTATTGGTGGGGGGTGTCTGGGAGGGGGGTTTCATGGGAATTAGTTCATCCGAATATACATGAAAGATATACAAAATCATTCAAAAGATCAAAAGATGGGGCATGGTCACGATGGGTGGACAATCACACAATAAATGAGGGAATCTGAATTCTTTGATCCATTTTGAGTTGATTTTTTGTATAAGGTGTGAGGGAGTCGTCCTTCTACTTTTTTTTTTTTTTTTTGCAAATGTAGACCCAGTGTTCTCAGCACTATTTGCAGAACAGACTATTCTTTCCCAATTGGGTACTTTTTGCTACCTTGTAAAATATAAGATGACCATAAATGAAAGCGCTGATTTCAGCACTCTCAATTCAGTTCCATTCATCTATATGTTTGTTCTTATGCCAGTATCTTGCTGTTTTGATAAATGTGACTTTGTAATAAGTTTTAAGATCAGGAAGTGTTAATCCATCAACTTAATTCTTCATTTTCAAGGTGACTTTAGCTATTTGGTGCCCTTTACCCATCCATATAAATTTGATGATTGGCTTTACCATTTCTGTAAGGAATATATTTGGAATTTTGATTGGGATTACATTGAATCTATAAGTTGGGTAGCATTAGCAGCTTAATGTATTTACTTTTCCAAACTATGAATATCCCTACATTTATCTACATCTTCTTGGATTTCCTTGAGCAATGTTCTGTAATTTTCTGTGTACAAGTCCTTTACATCATAGGTTAGATTTATTCCTAGTTATCTGATTATTTTCTTTGCTACTGCAAATGGAATTTTTTTCTTGATTTCTTCTTCCATTTGTACATTGCTTGTATACAATGAACACTACTAATTTGACAGTGTTAACCTGGTAACCCACTACTTTGTGGAGTTCATTTATTAGATCTAGGAGCTTTGTTGTGGATGTTTCAGGATATTCTGTATATAGTATCATGTAACTCCAAGTAGGAAATTTTTTCTCTTCTTCCATTCCAATTTGGATGCCTTTTATTTCTTTTTTTGGCTATGCCCTGGCAAGAACTTCCAGTATAATCTTGAATAACAGAGGTGACAATGAGCATGTTTGTCTTGCTCCTGATGTTACAGGGAAAGTTTTCAGTCTTTCAAAATTAGGTAGCATGTTAGCTGAGGGCTTTTAATGTATGCCCATTATCAGTTTGAGGAAGTTCCCTTCTATTCTTAGTATTCTAAGTGTTTTTATCAAAAAGATGTGCTGAGTTTTGTGAAATACATTTTCTGAAACAATTGAGATGATCATGTGTTTTTTCCTTATTGTTTTAATGTAGGGTATTACCTTAATTGATTTTCTTAGGTTGAGAAAACCTTGCATGTCAGGAAAAAACCCAATGTGATCATAGTGTATAATTCTTTTAATATTCTGTTGCATTTGGTTTGCAATATTTTGTTGTGGATTTTTGCACCTATATTCATAAGACGTACTTGTTTGTAGTTTTCAGTTTTGGTAGTATCTTTATCTGGCTTTGCTGAAGCAAATCTCTGCCTGGACTTTCTTTCCCCACCTTACTTCCAGTCCTCTCTCTCCTGGTATAGGGCTCATTTCCTTTTGGACCTTCTTTATCAGTCTCAGCTGTTCTGCTTTCTTCCCAAGATGAGCTGTAAACTATCAGTTGAATGGCTCATCTCTCCCCGGGTCCCCAGGATAAAAATTAACACAGTTTTTCTTTTACCATGTGTCTCAGTGAGTGAGACTGTCCACTTATATCAGACCCAGCAAGGGGGCAGTGACTCAACCTGAGTCATACACACTGATGCAGTCAAATCAAAAAGCCATAATCTGTTCTTTTTAATACATTTTTATTAGAGAAGTATGAACTTATAAAACAATCATGCACATGTGTGGAATTCCCATACAACATCTCTCCACCAACACACTACATTGATGTGGAACATTTGTTACAAATTATGAGATAATATCATTAGACAGTCACCACTATGATTTATAACACACATTTGGTAAATTTTTTCCCATAATCCCCTATTATTAACACAGTGCATCTTTGGCATTGATGTAAGAATATTGCAGTATTGTTGTTGAATATAGTTCATAGGTTACATTAATTGTGTTTTGCCCATGCTTTTCCACATTCTTACCACCTTGCAATAGTGATATATATTTGTTCTAGTTCATAGGAGGACATTTTGTGTTTGCAATATTAACCACAATCCTCATCTACCTCTGGATCCACTATATTATTCAGTCCCTAGATTATTCTCTAGATTTCTTTCCATTGGCATTTACATCCCTATACTTCCCTTTTCAGGCACAAACCCATTTATAAACCAGCTGCATTAGATCTACTCACTATCATGTGTTACCATGAACTCTATATATTTCTACACTTTTATGGTCAAGTTAATTAAAACTTCTACATATATTAAGGGTCAGTACTCTTTCTAGCCTTCCTCTTATCTTCTAATAACCTATACTCTAGGTTTGAACTCCATGCAGTTATTCTACATATTAATTTATATTAGTGAGACCATGCAATATTTGTCTTTTTTTTTCCATCTTATTTTACTTAGAATAATGTCTTCAAGGTTCATCCATGTTATCATAGGTGTCCCTGTTTCATTTCTTCTCAAAACATCATAGTATTCTATCATATGTATATACCACATTTTATTTATCCATTCTTCAGTTGATGGATACTTGGGTTGGTTTCATCTTTTGACAATTGTGAATATTGCCACTATGAACATCAGTGTGCACATGTCTATTTCTGTCACATTTTCTAATACCAAAAGCCCTAATCTTAAAGGGAATCTAATCAAAGGTCCTCATCTGAATTTAATGCCATCAAAGGGCATCACACCCAGAGGAATAGATCAGTTTACAAACATAATTTTTTATCTTTTTGGGATCCATAATTAATCTTAAACTGTCACACTCTACCCGCTATATCCCAAAAGACTTTTCAACATTCCAAAAAGCCTTATGTCATTTCAGTAGCAATGCTAAGTATAAAAGCATATCAGAATCAGTTATAGGAATGCAGTTAATCGGTTCAAAATTACCCTCTGGCTGTAGACCTGTGAAACTTCCAAAACAAGTTATCTGCTTCCAATATGCAAATGAGGCAAAGAAATAGGATAAACATTAACATTACCATAAGGAGAATTTGGGAGGGAAACATTTGCCATAGGCCCCCAACAGCTCCAAAAACCTGCATGGCATAGTCCATTAAATTTCAAAGCCTAAGAGTCATTCTTAAGATGATGGTTTATTCTTCTCCTTGGGCTTTCATGGGGGCCCACATTTACACAGGCTTGTCCAATGGCCATTTTCTTGGTTCCTCCCTAATCAAGCATCTGAGTGATGACTGAACTCCAGATCTCACCCTCCAAGAACATTGGGGTGATGGCCACATTATCTCTAGTCTCTGGGGTACAGTCTCAATCCCCTTTGTACAGTGAGGTGGCAGTAACTTTCTCCCTAACCTCTGGCATACAGGCCCAACCTCCTCAGAACAGTGGGGTGGTGACTTGGTCTTCCTTAATCTATGGGGAATATTCCAACCCCCTTATAAGAGGAGAGTAATGACCCCCATCCCCAGCCTATGGGGAACAGGCCCACCCAACTCAGAGTGGTGGGGTGGTGATCTAACTCTCCTCAGCCACAGGGAAATACACTCCACACTTTCTGTAGCCTGGGTACCAAAACTCTCCCTGAACAATGGACTGGAACATCTACCCTCTTCAAATGCCAAGGCTAAATCACCCTATCCATACACTTGGTTGGGGTACCTCTATTTTCAAAAAAAAAAGGTCTTAATTCCAAACCAGAGCTTCCATGGTTTTCCTCTTAAATCTGTTTTTCCTTCTATCTCTCTCTTCCATGTCACTTTTAATCCAAGCTGACAGTAGTTTTGTTCATACAGATCTCACAAAATGCTTGTTGGTTTAGCATGCAGGAAGCAGGGGTGCAAGACATCAGACAGTAAGACTTTCCACAAGTCTTTCTTGCATAACCTCATTTTCAATCATGACCTACAATTTCAAACTTTAGTTAATTCTTTAAATGGAGCACTCTCATTTGGGGGCTTGATTTCCAGAAGCTTGGTATTTCCAGAATCAGTCTCTGATTTCTTTGTGACCAACAACAATTCTGTTCTCAGGTTATCTCTTTCCTCTTGCATTTTGCTATAATCTGCAAGGAGAAGCCAGGACACATTTTCCACATTTAGTTTGGAAATCTCCTTGGCTCAATGTCTAAGGTTGTCATTTTCAAATTTTCCCATCCATATAACATCATTTCTCTGATGTTATAATTTCTCTGCAACATTAAAACATTAATTGCCTTTCCTCAAGTTTCCAATAATAGTTTCATCATTTCCTTCTAAATAATTTTAGGCACCATATGCCTACCAACAATCTCTTCAAAGCAATCTAGACCTTTTCCATCAAGCATCTCACAATTCCTCCAAGAAATACTACTAACCCATTTATAAAACTATTCTAGCATTTTTGGTATTGCAAGCAGAACAACTCCACTCTCCTGGTACCTATTTCTATACTATTCCACAAAAGGGGTGCTGATGCAAAGTACCAGAAATCATTTGGATTCTATAAAGGTTATTTATTTGGGGTAAAGGCTTACAAGACCATAAAAAGTCCAAATCAAGTTTGCTTTCTCACTAAAGTCAGTTGCCATATGTTGAAGCAAGATGGTCACCAATCTGTGCCTGGTCTCTCCTTTTCCTCGATACTTCTAGTCCTCTCTCTTCTTGCATAGGGCTCATTTCTTTCTGGGCCTTCTTTATCAGTCTAAGCTGTTCTGTTTTCTTCTGAAGGTCAGCTTCAGACTATGAATTGAATGGCTCGTCTCTCCCTGGGTCCCTAAGATAAAAAATAACTGAGCTCTCTCTTTTATGTCAGTGAGTGTGGGTGTTCGTTTATATCAGACCCAGGAAGGGTGCAGAGTCTCAAACTGAGTAATGCCCTCTGTTATAGTCAAATAAAAAACTCCTAGTCTTAACAGGTAGTCAATTCAAAGAACTCTCAGCTGGATTTAATACAATCAAAGGGTATGACATCCAGGGAAATAGATTAGTTAGCAAACATAATCTTTCTCTTTTGGGGATTCATAAATAATCTCAAAATATCATAGTGTCTGACATGAAATCTTCTTTTTCAATTAGAGCTATAAACTTCACTCCCAGCAATAATTTCATTTCATCCCAAATGTTTTGGGATGCTGTATTTTCCTTTTCATTTGCCTCAAGATATTTCCCAATATCACTTGTGATTTCCCTCTTTAATCCATGTTTATTTTAAACATTTGTTTTTCAATTTCCACATATTTATGAAATTTCCCTTGCTACCTCTTTTATGGTCATTCATTTGTGGTCTGATAATATACAATGCATGATTTCAATGTTTTTTAAATTTATTGAGACTTATGTTGTAACCCAACATAGGGTCTATCCTTGAGAATTATTCATGTGCACTTGAGACGAATGTGTATTCTGTTTTTGTTGGGTGCAGTGTTTTATATATTTCTTTGGGGTTTAGTTGTTTTAGTGTATCATTCCTTATTGATCTTCTGACTAGATGTTCTATCCATTATTGAGCGTGGTGTGTTAAAGTCTTCTAATATTAATGTAGAACCATCAATTTCTCCCTTCAAATCTGTCAGTATTTGCTCCCTGTATTTTGGAGTTTTACTAATAAGTGCATATAAATTTTTAAGTGTTACATCTTCTTGTTGAATTACTCTTTTTATCAGTGTTAATGACCATATTTGTCACTTGTAACTGATTTTGACTTAAAGTTTATTTTATCTGATATTAGTATATACACCCCAGCTCTCTTTTCATTACTACTTGCATGGTAAATTTTTTCAGTCTTTTCACCCTTAAACTATTTATACCCTTGAGTTTAAGGTGAGTCTCTTGCTGACAGCCTATAGTTGGTCATTATTTTTTATCTGTTCTGCAAATTTTTATTTGGCTTCATTTTGAAGAAGCTTTGGATCACAGAAGGGTTACAACTGGGGCAGGGGAGGATCATTGGTGTGATCATGTATCAGTGATGGGGAATACATGGGAAGAAGTTCACCTGGGCATACATAAAAGGTATATAAATATGTTCAAATGTTCATAGGGCATTGTCAAAGTGGGTGGAGACTCACAGAACAACTGAGATAATATTGAATTCCTGTTCTGGAGAGCTCTGCCACATTCTCTAAAGGAGCAGCAACAGTCCCCCAAGTGCAGAGGCAATGACTGGTGAAGGAGAGTGATCCATAGATGTGCCCTTGATATTGATGACTGTGCTTATGAGACTTTGCTCTAGAAATTGAATCTTAGCCCAGTGTTGTGAGGTGCCTAAGAGTTGCCTTTTGAAAGCCTCCTTTTTGCTCAAATGTGGCTACTCTCTAAGCCAAACTCAGCATATAAATGCATTACCTTCCCCTCAGCATGGGGCATGACTCCCGGAGATGAGCCTCCCTGGCACCGAAGGATTACTACCAAGCACCAACTAACAATACAACTAGAAAAAGACCTTGACTAAAAGGGGGAAAAGGTAAAGACAAAAGAGTTTACATGGCTAATAGATTTCAAAGGGAGTCAGGAGGTCATCCCAGAGGTAAAGCTTTATGCATGTCTCAGCAAGATCTCATAGACTGCTGAAGTGGGTATTACTCCAAATAGTGGGGCTCCTGAGGGCTCTGGAGATACTCAGGTCCTATAGTCAGGGAAGATAGTTGTGGAATTTGGTGGCTTGCCTGTGGGCCCTACTTTGGAGTTTGTGTTCCTAAGAGTGACAGGGTTGGACTCAATTATCACTTCCTTACACATGGCTTATCTGTCCATTCTATTTAAACCTATACTTGGTGCTGGAGCTTGTGGGTGTCTGTCCAAGAGACTGGGATCTTTGAGCTGTCCATGTGCCAGCTGGACCCGGATCCTCAGTGGAGTTGCAGCACCTACTCTTCCGTTCATTGAACTCACCCAGTACAACTAACAAGGATGTGGGGATTGACTACCACCATACCAAGGAAACAAGAGGGCCTGGAGCTGCAGGTGAGAGAGTTTCACCCATTGGCTGTATGGGATTGAAGCCCCCTCTCAAGTGGAGGTGAAGTGAACATCACCATCCTAGAAACCTCAGGATTGGGGAATGAAATATGGACTAGAGTGGATTTACTGGTATTCTACCATAGAAATATTGTGATTCTAGCAATGGAAGAAATTACAATATTGATGTGGAGGCAGTGGCCACTGGAGGCTCTGGGGGCAGGGAGAGGGAAAAACAGTTGTAATATGGGGGCCTTTTTAGGACTTGGAAATCGTCCTGAATGACATTGCAATGACAGATATAGGCCATTTTATATCATCCCATAACATGCAGAACTGTGTGGGAGAGTGTAGAATACAATGTGAACTATGGTCCATGCTCAATGGCAATGCCCCAGGATGCACTTATCATTGCAAAGAATGTGCCACATTAACGAAGGATGTTGTTTTGTGGGAGGGTGTGGGAGGTGTGGTGAGTGGTGCATATGGAATCCCTATGTTTTTTGTGTAACATATTTATAATGTAAGTATCTTTTTAAAAATAAAAAAATAAAAAAATAAATAAACTATAATACGAGCTTATAGCTTAGTGGCAATGCTCCAAAATGTGTTCACCAATTGCGGGAAATATACCACACTAATGAAGGATGGTGTTAATGTTGAAAAACGTGGGAGGGGTAGGGAGAATGGCATATGGGAATCTCCTGTATTTTTTATGTAACATTTATGTAATCTAAGTATCTTAAAAAATAAAAAAAGTATAATAAAAATGTAGCATCTTAAATATATATCAATTTGTTTTGATAACAACATAACTTTAATCACATGCACATATACATTTACCATAACCCTTTTTCTCCCACCATTTTTATACTTGTTACCACTTGTGTCTTTGGACATTGTGGGTCTAAAAAGTTAGATTCATCATTACTTTTTAGGCATTTGCATTTTAGCACCTGTAGGAAGTAAGAAGTTAAGTTACATACCAAACAATACAATTCAAATATACTGGTAATTATAATTATCCTAATGGTTACCTTAACCACAGCTTTTCTTTTCTTTATGCTGCTTTGAACCATTGTCAAGTGTCCTTTCACTTCAGTCTAAAGAACTCCCATTAGCATTACTTTTAGGGCAGGTCTAGTGGTGTTATTCTCAATAGATTTTATCTGAGAATGTCTTAATCTGGCACTAATTTTTGAAAGAAAGTCTCACTGGATATAAAATTCTTGGATAGCCATTGATTTTCTTCAGCACTTTAAGTATTTCAACCCACTGCCTTCTTGCCTCCATGATTTCTGTTGAGAAGTTGATACTCAGTCTTATTGGAAATCCCATATATGTAACACATTCTTTTTCTCCTGCAGCTTTCTGAACTCTCTCTTATTCTTTTGCAGTTGATTGTATAATCATTGTTTACCCTGTTTCTTGTTCTCTGAGCTTCTTAAATATGCATATTCATGTCTTTTGCTAAATTTAGGAATTTCTCTCTCACTATTTCTTTGAATGCTCCTTCTGTCCCTTTCTCTCTTTCCTTCTGGTACTCCCATCATTTGTATATTGGTGCACTTGCTGGTGTACCATAGCTGTCTTAGGTTATTTTCACTGTTAATATTTCTTTTTTCTTTCTACTCCTCATCTTGACCTTTTCAAGTATCTAGTCTTCAATTTCAATGATTCTTCTGCCAGCTCCATTCTCTTTTTAAAACATTCCTGGGTATTGTTCATTTCAGTTATTATGGTCTTCAATTCCCGTAGTTCTGTTTGGTTCATGTTTAAAATTTCTATCTCTTTTCATTGACTCTCATATTATTCATTCACAGTTTTCCTGACATTCTGTAGGTCTTTCTCTGTACTTTCCTTCATCTCCTTAAGCATTTTAAAGATCATTTTGAAAAGGGTTAGTTCAGTATGTTCACATTCTGATCTACTTCACTGGTGTTTTTTGAATTTTATTCCTCTCTTTTTGAATGGTCATCTATTCCTTGTTTCTTTGTTTGTTTTGTACTCTTTTGTTGTACACTGTACATTTTAATATTTTAAAATATTAACTCTTGAATATACTCTCTGGGATTTCTGTTTCCTTGTTTTGTAAGCAGATGGTGAAAAGACAGAAATCATCTTGAGCTTCAGCCCTGCTATCAGGAAGGTCTTCCGAAGATGAAGGCACTCAATATGGTTTTCTCTGACTTAATGGGACTCTGTTATGTCCTTGGCTTTTCCTTGTAAATTGTTTTGGAGTTCCTTTGTTTACAGGAGTTTGTTTGTCCTCTCTGTTTCCTACAGGACACATATCCCCCTCCTGGGTATCTGAAACTGTTAGGCCTTTGTCCCAGAATGTCTTCCTCTATAGTTTTGTATACTACTTTTGTTTGTCTCATGCTGCTTTTGCCTGGAGGGCAAATTCTGGGAGGAAGGATATGCCAGAGAGTACTTTCCCAAGTCATTATTTCCCAGGAGAATCAAGACCAGGGATCCAAGAAAGTGGTGCAGAGAATCTCCAAAATGCTATGGAGAGTTTCTAAGAAGGGCACCAATAGTTTCTTCCATTGGTCCCCAACGCTTAAGACCTTTTAGCCTGCCCTACAAATGCAGCCCTTCAACTAACTGTGCCTGAATCCTTGAGGAAGCATAGCCTCTAGAAGTGTCTTCAGCTGTTACCTTTGTCCCAAGCAGTTGAAAACATTGGCTATCCTCAATGCTAGGTGTCCAGTAATCTGAATTCATTAACCAAAAGCTGTGATCAGTGATCAGGCATACACACCCTTGGTCTTGGGGAAGAGGATTTTATGTCCCTTTTTGTCACAGCAGCTAGCTGGGGGCTAGACCTCACAGCCATCTGCCATGCTAATATCAAATGGATGCCTTTAACCACCATGCAGAGAAGGCAAATGTATTGATTTTTACTGGAATTTTCAGCGTCTTCTTCCCACTCTTCCTTGGTATACATTGTTTTTCTGGACCCTGGAGTTTTAAAATAGTTCTTTCATACAGTTCCTACTTTTTAAATATTTGTTCTGGTGGAAGGACTGATTCCTGGAGCTCTCTACTCTACTATCTTCCCACAATCCTCTAATTTCATAACCTTTAAAAGAGTAAGAAACATCTTCTGTGAAATAAATTGTCAATTTTTAAATACATAGCAAAATATACCATTGTTCAAGTTGTAAGAACTATGTAACATTGAATGAATTATATTGAAAATTATCTCTCCATTCTATATTTTGTGTAAGAACAGGTGACACAGAGATATAAAATATGATCTCTAACTTTGATGTTTACAGAAAGAGATAAATAACAATTAAGGGTAGTTAACTTAGTTTAAGTGACCCATATGTAGAAAAGATGTATGAATTCCTACAAATACATGAACCATCTATGCAGACCGTAGAAGAATGAGAAGACCTCAACAAACAAATCACATGTCAAGAGATTGAAACAGTCATTAAAAACCTCCAAAAACTGAAAAGGCTGAGACCAGATGGTTTCAAAGGTGAATTCTACCAATCATTCAAAGATGATATAATACCCATCTTCTCCTCAAGCTCTTCCAAAAATTCAAATAAGGAAGAATGCTACCAAACTCATTCTATGATGCCAACATCACACTAATACCTCAAACAGCTAAAGATAATATGAAAAAAGAAAATTACGGACTATCTCTAATGAATTAGATGCAAAAATCCTCAAGAAAATACTTGCAAACTGAATCCAAAAGAAAATTAAAAGAATCATACACCACAATCAAAAGGGTTTTATCCCAGATATGCAAGGGTGGTTCAACAAAGGAAAACCAAGTAGTGTAATAAACCACATTGATAAATTGAAGAAGAAAATCACAAGATCCCCTCCATTGATGCAGAATAGGCCTTTGACAAAATACAGCACACTTTCTTGGTTAAAAAAAAAAAAACACTCCAAAAGATAGGAAGAGAAGGAAATTCTCTCAATATGGTAAAGTGCATATATGAAAAACCTACAACTAGCCATGGACTCAATGGTTAAAGATTGAAAATATCCTGCTAAGATCTGGAACAAGACAAGGATGCCCATTGTCACCACTGTTATTCAATATAGTGCTAGAATTTCTAGCTAGAGTAATTAGGTGGGATAAAGCAATAAAAGGCACCCAAAGGAAAAGAAGAAGTAAAACTTTGACTTTCTGCTGATGCTATGATCTTATATCTTGAATCTCCTGAAAAAAAAAAAACACAAAAAAAGCTACTAGAACTAATAGTCAAGTTCAGCAAAGTGGTAGGGTACAATGTTAATATGTAAAATTCAATAGCATTTCTATACACTACTGATGTACAATCTGAGAAGGAAATCAGAAAAAAATCCATTTATAATAACAACTAAAACAATAAAATATTTAAGAATAAACCATGGGCATAAAGGAACTGTACTCAGAAAACTACAAAACACTGCTAAAAGAAAATGAAGAAGACTTAAAAAATAAATGGAAGGACATTCTGTGTTCATGGATTGGAAAACTAAATATCATTAAAATGTCAGTTCTACCCAAACTGACTTTTAGATTGAATGCAATCCCAATTAAAAACCCCAACAGTGTTTTTTGTTGTTGTTGTTTTTTGTTTTTTTTTTTGTAGAAATGTAAAAGTTAATTATCATATTTATTAGGAAGTGTAAGGGAACCCGAATAGACAAAAATAACTTTAAAAAGAATGATGTTAGGGGACTCTCACTTCCGAATTTTAAAGCATATTACTTACCTACAGTGGTAAAAAGAATATTATACTGGCATCAAGACAGACAGATTAACCAATGAAGCAGAATTGAGAACTCAGAAATAGAGCCTCACATCTATAGTCAAGTGATTTTTGACAAACTGTCAATCCCTCACAGCTCTGCCAAAACAGTCTATACAACAAATGGTGCTGGAAGAAATGGATACTGATATCCACATCCAAAGCAAAAGCAACAAAAGAAAAAAATTGATGAATGTGACCTATTAAAAATTAAACACTTTTGCACCTCAAAGGACTTTGTCAGAAGGGTGAAAAGGCAACCGACTCAATGGGAGAAAATATTTGCCAATCACATAACCAATAAAGGTTTAATATTTGTGATATACAAAGAGATCATACAACTCAACAATAAGAAGACAAACTACCAGATTAAAAATGGGCAAAAAACTGGAAAAAACAGGTATCGGAAGAAGAAATACAAATGGTGAAGAAACACATGAAAAAATGCTCACCATCACTGGCAATTAGGGAAATGCAAATCAAAACTTAAATGAGATAGCTTTTAAGAACTATTAGACTGGCCATTATTAAAAAGTCTGAAAACTATAAATGCTGGAAATGATATGGAGAGATTGGAACATTTATTCACTGTTGCTGGGAATATAGAATGGTACAACCACTATGGAGGACTGTTTGGCTCTCAGGAAGTTGAATGTAGACTTGCCAGGTGACCTGGCAGTACCATTACTGAGAGCAGAAACACAAATAGACATCTGCACACCAATGTACATAGCAATGATATTCACAATTGCCAAAACTTGGAAACAACTCAGGTGTCCAATTGATGTATGGATAAACAAAATGTGGTATATACACACAATGGGATAATATGCAGTGGTAAGAAGAAATGAAGTCGTGTAACATATGACAACATGGATGAACCTGGAGGGCATTATGTTGAGTGAACCAAGCCAGACAGAAAAGGACAAATACTATATGATTGCACTATTATGAACTAAATAAATTGTTTAAACTCATGGAGTTAATAATTAGAATATAGGTTGCCAGAAAATAGAATGAGTGTAGATAATGGAAAGCTGAAAGTTAATCTGTGCAAAATTGGTAAAAAGGATGTTTTGAAATGTTTGGAAATGAATAGATGTGGTGAAAGCACATTGTATTATTCAGCCTAATGTGTGCAGATGCAAAATACAAGAAATCTGTTGGCTTTTACAAAGGGCATTTATTTGAGGTAAAAGCTTACAGTTACAAGACCCTAAAAAGCCCAACTCAAAGTACCATAAGAGGTATTTCCCCACCAAAATCTGTTGCCAAATATTGGAGCAAGATGGGGAGCCATGTCTTCAAGGGTTTAGCCTTCCTCTCTCTCTTAAGGGTCCGTGGTTTCAGTTCCTTCGGATCTCAGCATAGGCTGGAGGGCTCGTCTCTCTTCCTGGGGCTTTCTCAGTACTGCAAACTATCAGGTGAATCGCTCATCTCTCTGATGTGTCTATGGAGCTATCTGTCTCTGTGTATTTCTCCTGTATATCTACTTCTGTGTTCTTGATTGAGCATCCATTTATATAGCCCACCAAGGAGACATGGGACTCAAAATGAGTTGCCTTAATGACATGGTCGAATCAAAGCCCTAATCCTAACATAATTTAATCAAAGACATCTCAGTTGAATCTAATACAATGAAAGAGTATCACACCCAGAAGAACAGACAGTTTACAAACATAATCAATATCTCTTTTTGAAATTCATAAATAATATCAAACTGCCACACACATCATGATGTCTGTAACTAGCAAAACTATTATATGGTTATGACATTGGTTGAAAGGGAAAGTCAAAGTTCGTGTATATTACTAGAAGGAAATATTAAAACTGTAACATGGGACTTATAGTGAAACCTCATGTAAAACAGAATATGGTTGATATTGCATAATTAAGATGGTTTTTACAAAATAGAAATACAAACAAACCAGAGAGATTGAAAAAGAAAAGCAGCTTTGTATAATAAGTTAAGCACAGGGAAATTGAGAGTTGATAAAGTTTTGTTTGTTTTTTGTTTATTATTTTTATTATTATTGGAATAAAGTTCTATAAGTATGACTGATGTGATGAATGCAGAATATGTGATTACACTGAATTCCACTGATTGTCCACTTTGTATGGATTTATACCATATTAATATGTATCAATAAAATTGCTTTAAAAATATCCTGTGGTTCACTGCAGCCAGAGAAGACAACAAACATCTTCCTCCTTGGGAGGAACGAAGGTCCACCCAAGGGTGGAGATTGGTTTTGGATAAGTAAAGTTGGCAAGCAGAGCCCACTTAGATCATTGTTCTGGCCAGACTAGAATTACCTGCAAGTGGAGATTGAAATTGATTTCTCTTTGGAAAAATTTGTTGATGAGCACCATTTGATATCCTGCTAGGAAACTGGAAAGAAAAAAAACACTTTTAGTTGTCTCTCATCAAAGACCCCTTGAAGCAGATCTGTACACCATTAGGGAGTTCCTGGCCCTATTCTGATAACTTAAACTGGGCAATTTTAAAGACCTAGAATAAGTAGTCTATAAGAAAAAGAAGAACCATGAAACCAAACTCTAAGCAAGATAGAGAAATTAACTATAAAAGTAAATTCACCATCAAATTCAGATGAATTGGCATCAGAAAAACTCCTGATGAGATTTAGGATTTAAGACACCTAGTCAGTGATAATCACACAAATCTCCTAATTAATTCAAGGAGTTGAAGGAAAATATGACTAAAGAGATGAAGGATATTAAAAAGACATGAAGTGGTGAAAAAATTGAAAGCTTGCAAAGAAAATAACAGAGCTTATGGGAATAAAAGACAAAATGGATGAGTTTAAAAATACATTAGAGGAGAGGCATGTAAAAGCAGATTTGATTTAATGGAAGACCAAAATTTTGAAATGGACAGCAGAACATCTCAATTTGAAATGACAGGAGAACAGAAAAAGAGAAAATGAATAAAATGGAAAAGTGTCTCAGGAAATTGAATGATAATATGAAACATACATACACATTATAGGTGTCGCATAAAGAGAAAAGTACAGAAAAGGAAGAGAAAGTGTATTTGAGGAAATAATGAAAACTTAGCAACCATTATGAAACACATAAATATCAATACCCAGGAAGGATATTGCATTCCAAATAGAATAAATCCAAATAAACCTACTTGAAGACACCTACTATTCAGAATTACAAATACCAGAGATAAAGAAAGGATTCTGAAAGCACCAACAGAAAAGCAATGCATCACATACAAAAGAACCTCACTAATATTAAGTGCTGACCTCTCATCAGAATCCATGTAGGCAAGAAGAAATTGTTATGATGTATTTAAGGAACTGAAAGAGAAAATAATTTCATCCAAGAATTCTGTGTCCAGCAAAACTGTCCTTCAGTAATGAGTGTGTGCTTATGTCTTAACAGACAAATGAAAACTGAGTGCGTATCTTACCAAAAGACCAGATTTACAAGAGATACTAAAGGGAGTTCCTCAGCATGAAAGAAAAAGACAAGGGGGAAAGCCTTGGAGAAAAGTGTAGAAATGAACACTATTAGTAAGGACAACTTAAAGGGTAAAAATACAATAGTAAGATATGACAATAGAAAGCCAAAGGATAAACAGGCAAAGTTAGTAATGCCTTTACAATAATAACATTAAATGTTAATGGATTGAATTCTCCAATCAAAAGATGTAGAATCACAGAATGGATAAAAAATATGAGCCATCTATATGCTGCCTACAAGAGACTCACCTCAAACCTAAGTACACAATCAGATTGAAAATGAAAGTTTTGAAAAAGATATTCCCTCCTAATAGTAACAAAAAGAGATCTGGAGTAGTGATACTAATGTTAGACAAATAGATTTTATTTTATTTTTTTTACATTTTTTCAATTATTTATTTGTTTTTATCCATTTTTACCCCCCACCCCATTTTTGCTGTTTCTGTGTCCATTCACTGGACTACTCTGTGTCTGTTTCCTGCCCTCTCTTCTCATCCTTCTCCTCCTGTCTTAACTGGGATTCGATCCTTGGAACCTTCTATGTGGGAGAGAGGCATCCTACTGCCTGCACCTCCTTAGTTCCTGTCTTTATGGTGTGTCTCATCTTGGCTTTCCCTTGTGTCACTCTCCTTTTACATCATCATCTTGCTGCATGGCTCGCGGGGCCTGGTGGCATACCTGGGCTCAGGGCCTGGGAGGCTTACCTGCTAGCAGGGTCTGGTGGCGCACCTGTGCATGGGGCCTGGTGGCTCACCCACTCGTGGGGCCGGGCGGTGCACCCACGTATGGGGCCTGATGGCACACCCGCACACGGGGCCTGACGACTCACCTGCTTGCAGGGCCCACACGCCCTCTATATTTTTCTTTTTTTAATTTTTACCAGGAGGTCCCAGGGATCGAACCCAGGTCCCTCCATATGGGAGATGGATGCCCAACCACCTGAGCCACATCCATCGCCCTGCTATATCTCTTAAAGTTGACCAAAGATACCCAAAGTTATAGTCTTTTCCCATTCAGCATGGTCATATAATATAATCAGGCTTAGTGTATCAGCAGCATTCCAAAAACCAGTCCTAGGGAGAAAAACTAGTTCTGTGGACATAGGCATGGTTTCTAATATAGCGAATGTTTGGCCTACCCCAATTATCACAAAATCAGGACAGTGAGAATATTCACATTAGACAAATTTTAAATGGAAAACTGTATAAGAGAAGCAGAAGATCATTACTTATTAATAAAAAAGGGCAAGTCACCAAGAAGTAATAACTATAATAAATATTTATGCAACTAACGAGGGTGCCACAATGTGCATGAGACACACACTGGCAAAACCGAATAGAGAAACAGACATCTTTACAGTAATAATTGGGGACTTCAATACACCATTCTCCTCATTGGATAGAACATATGGGCAGAGGATAAATAAGGAAACATAGAGCTTGTAATATGATAAATGACCTAGGTCTAACAGACATATATAGAACACTAAACCCAAAACAGCAAGTTATACATTATTCTCAAGGGCTCATCGATCCTTCCAAAGGATAGACCTTATGTCGTGTCAAAAGAGAAGTCTCAAAAATTTTAAAAGATTGAAATTATACAAAGCACCTTCTCTGATATTAATAGAATGAAGCTAGATATCAATAATGGACGGAAAATGAAAATTCGAAAATACAGGGAGATTAAATAAGACATTATTAAATGATAAGTTAGTCAAAGAAGAAATTGCAAGAGAAATCAGTAAATATCTTGAGTCAAATGAAGACTAGACTAAAACATAAAAACTTATGGGATACAGCAAGGGCAGTGCTGAAATGGAAATGTATCTCCTTTAATGCTTACAATAGAAAAGAAGAAAGAGCTAAGATCAAAGACCTAATGCACACCTGGATATATAGAAGAAGAAAAAAAAAAACAAGCTGCAGGAAAGAAATAATAAAAATCAGAGAAAAATTAATGAAATTGAAAACAATATATCATTTGAGGGTATCATAAAACCAAAAGTTGGATCTTTGAGAATATCAACAAATTTGACAAAATATTAACTAGGCAGACAAAAAAAAGAGAGAAGATGCAAATAAATAAAATCACTACAGAATTGTGTGGGAGAGAATGTAAACTACATTGTAAAATATAATCCATGCTCAGTGGCAATGACTCCAAATGCATTTATCAATTTCAGTGAATGTGCCACACAAATGAAGTATGTTGTTTATATGGGAAAATGTGGGAGGTATGGGGAGCGGGGCATATGGGAATCTTTATATTTTTTTTATGTAACATTTAAATAGTCTAAGTATCTTTAAAAAATAAAATATATATTTTAAAAAAGAAAAATAAATGAAACCAAGAATGAGAGGGGCATTACAACTGGCCCCACAGAAATAATAGAGATCATAAGGAATACTCCAAAAAACTAAGCAATGAATCTGAAATGGACTAATTCCTAGAAACACACAAACAATCTACACTGACCCTAGAAGAAATAGAAAAACTCAAAAAAAAAAAAAAAATCACAAGTAAAGAGAATGAAGCATTCATCACAACCCTCCCCAAAATGAGAAGCCTAAAATAAAGTGGTTTCACAGGTGAATTGTGTCAATCATTTGATGATCTAAGACCAATTTGCTCAAGTTCGTGCAAAACAGAATAGAATGCTACCAAACTCATTCTATGAAGACAACATCACCCTAATATCAAAACCAGATAAAGATACTACAAAAATAGATCATTGCAAACTCATTACACTAAGGAATATAAGTGCAAAAATCCTCAACAAAATGCTTGCAAACCGAATCAATAGCACATTAAAATAATTATACAGCTCGATAAATTGGGTTTGAAACCAGCAATGCAAGGGTAGTTCAATACAAGAAAATCAATTGCTGTAATAAACCACATTAATAAATTAAAGAATAAAAATTACATGATCCTCTTGTTTGATGGAGCAAAGTCATTTTTCAAAATATTGCATTCTTTCTTGAGCATCAGCATCCCCAAATCCTCAAGATTTGGGAATGAACAATGGACTGAAATACATTTACTATTAGTCTACTATACACTTATTGTTATTCTAGTAATGAAGGAAGGTTTATCATTGATGTGCAGGCAGTGGCCACTGGAGATTCTGAGGTGAGGTAGAGGTAAAAATAAGTGTAATATGGGTGCATTTTTGGGACATTGGAATTGTCCTGGATGCCCTTGCAATGATGTATACAGTCCGTTATATATTTTATCATAACTTACAAAATTGCATGGAACAGTGTGTAAACTAAAATGTAAACTATAATCCACGATTAGTGGCAAAGCTTCAATACGTGTTCATCAATTGTAACAAAAGTATCATAGTAATGAAGGATGCTATTAATGTGGGAAAGTGTGGGAGGGAGAGGGAGTGGGGCCTATGGGAATACCCTACATTTTTTTATGTAAGATCATGTAATCAAAGGTTTCTTTTAAAAAATTAAAGAAAACTTTCCCATCTCCCCAAATGGAATTCCTATGTTCATTATGTTTTGATTACCCATTCCCTCTTACCCCAACCCATCACAATATGTATTCCAATTTCTATTGCAGTGAGCTTGCACATTCTGCTATACTTTTATCATTGTTACCATGGGGTTTAAATTTAACATTATAAATCTATAGCAATTGTTTTGCTTTTTTTCCAAATTAACTTCAATAGTATGCACAAAATCTGTTGATAGACTATTCTGTCCCCCTCCTTGATTTCTCAACATGATAAAGTGCATAAATGAAAAAAATCCAATTTGCATTGTACTCAATGTGAAAGGATGAAGGCTTTCCCACTGAGGTTGGGTAAAAGACAAGAATGCTCACTGTCACCACTTTTATTCAATATCATAATAGAAATTCTAGTGATAACAATTAAGCAAGAAAAGGAAATAAAAGGCACCCACATAGGAAAGGAAGAAGTAAAACTTTTCCTATTCACAGATATGATCTTATATCTAGAAAATCCTGAAAAATCTACAAATGGCTACTAAAATTAATAGAAAAATTCAGCAAAGTGGTGGAATAAGAGATTGATATGCAAAAATCAGTGCCATTTCTATACACTACTGGTGAGCAATCTGAGGAAGAACTCAGAAAAATATTCCGTTTATAAGGGTGACTAAAAGAATAAAATATTTAGGAATAAACTTAACTAAGTACATAAATGACCTTTATTCAGAAAACTATAAAACATTCCTGAAAGAAACCAAAGAAGTTCTAAATAAAAGGAAGGACATTCCATGTTCATGCATTTGAAGAATAAATGTTGTTAAGATGTCAATTCTACCCAAACTAATTTACAGATTCTACACAATCCCACTAAAAATCCCAACAGCTTTCTTTGCTGAAATGGAAAAACCAATTATCAAATTTATATGGAAGAGTAAAAGATCCCAAATAGCCAAAAATATATTTAAAAGAGTAATAATGTTGAAGGACTCTCACATTCTGAGATTAAAGCATGTTAATTAGCTACAGTGGTAAAAACAGCAAGGTACTGGCATAAAGATAGACATATTCACCAATAGATCCAAATGGAGAACTCAGAAATAGACCCTAACATCTATAGTAAAGTGATTTATCATAAGGCTGTCAAGCCCACTAAGGTGGGCCAGAACAGTCTACTCAACAAATGTTGCTGTGAAAACCGGATATCCACATCCAAAAGAAAAAAGCAGGACCCCTATCTCACACCTTTTACAAAAGTTAGTTCAGAATGAATCAAGGACCTAAATCTAACAGTTACAACCATAAAACTCCTAGAAGAAAATATAGGGAAACATCTTCAAGATCTTATGATAGGTGGTAGTTTCTTAAACCGTCACCTAAAGTATGAGCAATGAAAGAAAAAAAAATAGATAAATTGGGCCTCCTCAAAATTAAAAACCTTTGTTCTTCAAAAGACTTTTTCAATAAAATAAAAAGGCAGCCACCTCATTGGTATAAAATACTTGGAAACCACATATCTGATAAAGGTTTGATATCTCTATTATATAAAGTGATCATACAACTCAAGGATAAAAAGACAAGCAACCTAATTTAAAAATGGGCAAAAACTTCAAAAGATATCTTTCCATAGAGGAAATATGACCAAAAAACACATGAAAGAATTTTCAGCTTCACTAGTTGTTAGGGAAATTCATATCAATACTACAGTGAGATACCATTTCACACTTTATACACTAGCAATTATTTTAAAAAAAAAAAAAGAAAAAGAAGAAAACTACCAGTTCTGGAGAGGGTCTGGAGAAACAGGAACACTCCTTCACTATTGGTGGGAATGTAGAAGGATGCAACCTCTGTGGAAGACAGTTTGGCAGTACCTCAAGAAGTTGAATATAGAACTGTCTGATGATCCAGCAATTCCCTAACTAGGAATTATACGGAAGAACTGAAAGCAAGGATGTTAACTGTCAATTGCACGCCAATGTTCATAGCAGCATTATACACAATTGCTAAAATATGGAACCATCCCAAGTGTCCATCAACTGATGTATGGATAAACAGAATGTGATGTATGAATACAATGGAATACTGTTCAGCTGAAAGAAGAAATGAATCAAGATGCATATGAAAACGTGAATGAACCTTGAAGACATTATGTTGAGGGAAATAAACCAGACACCAAAGGACAAATATTGTATGATCTCACTAATATGACCTAAATACAATCAGTAAACTCATAGAAGTTAACTCTAGAGTACAGGTTACTAGGAGATAGGATGTGGGTTTAGAATGGGAGCTGATGCTTAATGTATGTAGAATTTTTAGTAAGGTTTATTGTGAAAGTGTGGAAATGAATAGAGTTGATGGTAATATATTATCGTGAGTATGACTAACATTGCTGATTTAAAAATATTGTGGCTGAAAGGGGTAGTCTGTGGACATAAGTGTCAATTGAAAGGAAGCTAGAGAATATTCTAGGGAGTGTATAACATAATGATTCCAGTGATGGATGAAGATTGTGCTTAATTGTATAAATATAGAATGTACTTCTTTTACAAAGTGTTATGAATATTGTGATACATGGGGAAATTACAACTAAAGTAACTTATGGATGACAGTTAATAGTAATATAATATTTTTGCAACAATTACAAAGAAGATACATCAATTTTAAGGGACAACAATGGGGGCATATAAGGAGTATGGGATTTGTCCTCTTGGAGTAAGAAAAATGCTCTAAAATGGACTGTGAGAATAGCACAACTCTGGATGAAAATGAGAGGAACTGAGTGCACCCTTTGAATGGATTGTACAAAGCATGGGACTGTATAACACAGGGAATCCGGTTGTGGAAGATGGATTGTGGTTAAGAGAACAAATATGAGAACCTTCTCTCATGAAATGTAACAAATATGTAATACAAATATAGATTGTTAATAATCAAATGGGTTGGGGGAAAATACACCAAACATAAGATGTGTGCTATATTTAGTAGTATTATTTTAATGCTACTCTTTCACAGTGAGCAAGAATGGTTTAACTACAATGTAATGTGTTGGAGTGAAGTATGGAAGCCCTATATGATGATATGCATGTTTGTTTGGGAAGTTCACAACTTTCTTATACATTTATTGTTTATATATGCTCATGTATGAATGATATTCAATGAAAATTTATTTTAAAATTACATAGATTCTTTTTTTCAGAGATATTTGAAAAACTTTAGTGAATATTATTTTATATCATAAAGGGCAGAAAAATAAACTCTTTTCAATGTCTAATAATAGGCTATACATAATTCACTAACTACAAAGAAATAAGTACTATAGACTCAAATTTAGTAGTAGATGAATTCATTCAACAAGTTAGTACTAGATAGTACAGTTACTTTGTATTATAGTATTAGCTAGGTTCTAGAAAAAAATGGGCATAAGTCTAGGTCAAATTTTACATGGAATCAAAAACTGACACAGAATGTATGTGTGTGTCTATATACATATATAGTCCACTATGATTATATTTGATGAATACTAATCTAGAGGGAAACACAGACTTCTGAGAGGAATATATCAGCCCAGAAGCCTTATTTTTCAATTCATTCATTTCAAGTACTGTCTTAAATTATAACTGGGGTTTTGACAAGCAGAGAAGAAAGACTTGACATTCATGGTAGTGGACATGACATAAGAATAATGAAAATATAAGAATGTGTGATATGATCACAAAATTTAGCCCCATGGTGTCAGAATGCTGGATATGTCAAAGTTAGAGGAAGCTAGAAAGGGAAGGTAGCTGTCAAGTGAATTTGGAGTTAAGTATGTGGACAATAGAGTCCCTTTTCTCATTAAGAGTTTCTGAAGTTGTGGGTGAAATAAGTTTTTCTTTTTGTTTTAGGATAAGAAGATTTTTTTTTAATTAAAAAAATTGTTTTAAGGATACTTAGATTACATAAATGTTACACAAAAATTGTATGGATTCCCATATGCCCCACCTCCCACACCTCCCACAATCTCCCACCTAAACAGCCTTCATTAGTGTGGCACATCACCTGCAATAGATGTACACATCTTGGGGCTTTGCCACTAAGCATGGATCATAGTTCACATTGTAGACAACACTCTCTCCCACACAGTTCTGCATGGTATATGATGATATAAAATGGCCTATAGCTATCACTTCAATGTCACTCAGGATAATTCCCAATCCTGAAAAAGCCCCTGTATTACAACTGCTTTTCCTTCTCCCTGTCCCCAAAGGGTCCGGTAGCCACTGGCTCCACATTAATGTTGTAATTACTTCCATTGCTTGAATCACAATATGTTTATAAGAACACCAGTAAGTCCACTCCAGTCCATAGCTCTTCCCCCAATCCTGAGGAATCTGAGATGGTGATGTCCACTCCACCTCCAAGTGAAAGGGGGCTTATATTCCATGGATAAGATGGATGGGACTATCCTGCCTGCATCTGCAGACTCTCTCCATTCCCCAGGGTGGCTGTTGTCCATCATCATCTCCCCATCAGGTGTCCAGAGTGAGTCATTGAGCTGTAGAGAAGGAGTTGCAGCTCCACCGAGATTCCGGGCCCAGCTGGCACATGGACAGCCCAAAGACTGCTGTCTCTGGAAGTACACCTACAAACTCTGGCACCACATACAAGTTTGAATAGAAGGGACAGATGGACCATGTGCAGGGAAGACATATTTGGGTCCAACTCTGTCAATCTCAGGAGCTAGGATTCCAAAGTAGGGCCCACTGACAAGGCATGAAACTCTGGGGCTATCTGCCCTGATATAGGACCTGGGTGTCTCCAGAGCCCTCAGGAGGCCCTCTGTTTGGGGTGATATCCACATTGGAAGCCTATGAGGTCCCATTGAAATGTGCATAGCGTTACCTCTGGGATGACCTCCCAACTCACTTTGAAGTCTCTTAGCCATATGAACACATTTGTCTTTATCTTTTCCCCTTTTTATTTGAAGATTTGTTCCATTTGTATTGCCCATTGTCACTTGTTAGTAATCCCTCTTTGCCAGGGAGGCTCATCCCCGGGAGTCATGTCTCACGCTGGGAGGAAGGTAATGCATTCATATGCTGAGTTTGGCTTAGAGAAAGGCCACATTTGAGCAACAAGGAGGTTCTCATGAGGAATAGGCTGTTTCAATTTCAAGAGCAAAGACTCATAAGGCTACTCATCAATAACAAGAGCCCGTCAGTGGATATTTCTCCTTTGCTAGACACTGACCCTGCACTTGGGGGACTGTTGCTACTCCTTTGGAGAATATGGCAGAGCTCTCTAGGATGTGAATTCAGTATTCTCTCATTTATTGAGTGGTTCTCCACCCACTGTGACCATGCGTCATGAGCATTTGAACAATTTATATACCTTTTATGTATGTTCATGTGAACTTCCTCCCATGCACCCCCCCATCCCTGAACCCCCCAACAATAATCCACTCCCACCCCTGTTATAACCCTTCTGTGATCCAAAGCATCTTTAAAGATGAAGCCAATACAATAGCAATTACAATTAATAGGAAAATGAAATAATGATGATGTTTAAATGTAAGAAAGAAAATACATGAAAACTTAAAAAAAACTGAAAATAAAATAAAATTAAAGGATTGGATTATTTTTAAAATGATCTCTCACTCCCCAGTGTCTCACTATGTTTCATTTAATTTTCAAAGAAGTTTTAGGTGACACACAGTCACACACATAATATAAAACACTCTCATATACTCAACCTCCTCCCCCTTTCCTCACCCCATATTAAAACCTTTTTGTATGTGGATGTTAGCATTGTTGCAACTGATAGTGAAACATAGCTACTAAACATTGTCAATGGTTTACAGTATGGTTTACATTTTAGATCATACACTTTTATACATTTTGATGATATTTACCATGTCCTGTGTCCATCACTGTAAGGTAATGAAAAACATTTCCACTAACCAGTAAATATTCCCTGATTGATCTATTCTGTTCCTCCCTCCCCATCCCCCTGGGACCCACAAAGACCCCCTGGCTTGACTCATTGGATGACAAGATTCATAGTTACATGCAACAAGAAGTCATGACACTCTGGTTTGTCCTCCACTATTAGGAACCACCCTTGCTCTTAAAAGATGCCCACCTATTTCTGAGCAAATCGATCCTCCCAAAGATGGGAGTCCATCACTTTCCCGTTCATTGTGTGGGCCTCCACCCACTGATACAACACTTATGACAGGATGAACAATCAGACACTCCCTAGAAACCTGCTCCAGATGTGCCCTGTCCTGAATGCCCCCCACAACCAACACCCTAAAGCATATTGCCATAAGAGCATTCCCACCTCTGTACTTTCAACCTCATACCCACAAATCCCAAGTGTTCACATGGTCCCTCTCCCATCTCTCCCCTCAGTATCCTGGGTATTCTAACTCACCCTTCCCAACCTACCCCCCTGTCAACCCTGCACCACTCAACCCAATATATCACTACCCTCCAGTACTATCCCTTCAATACACAACTGCACACTATCACTTTACCATAGGTTATGTCCATATGGGTGATGGCTCACAACTGTCTCTTCTCTTTCTCTTTCTTGTACGCCTATCTTTCAGACAAAACTTTTCAGAGACTGCTCACTTTCCTCAGTTCAGATCAGTGAGGTCATGTACTGTTCATCCTTCAATGCCTGGCTTTTTTCACTCAACATAAGGTCTTCCAGATTCATCCACGTTATCCCATGTGTTAGTACTTTATTCCTTCTTACAGCTGAGTAATATTCCAGTGTATGTATGTGCCATATTTTGTTTATCCATTCATCTGTTGATGGGCACCTGGGTTGATTCCAACTATTTGCAATAGTGAACAATGCCACTATGAACATTGGTGTGCATATATCTGTTTGCTTTTACTTCTTCTGGGTATATACCCAGCAGTGGGATCACTGGGTCATACGAAAGATCTATAGTTAGTTTTCTGAGGAACCGCCAAACTGTCCTCCACAGTGGCTGGTCCATTCCACAATCCCATCAGTAGTGGATGAGGGTTCCCATTCTTCCCCATCCTCTCCAACACTTACAGTGTGCTGTTTTTTTAATAGCCGCCATTCTAATGGGTGTAAGATGATATTTCAATGTAGTTTTGATTTGCATTTCTCTAATAGCTAGAGATGTCAAGCATTTTTCATGTGCTTTTTAGCCATTTGTATTTCTTCTTTGGAGAAATGTCTTTTCAGGTCACTTGACCATTTTTTAAATGGGTTGTTGGTCTTTTTATTTTCAAGGTATAGGATTTCTTTATATATGCAGGATTTTCGGCTCCTATCAGCTATATGGTTGCCAAATTTTTTCTCCCACTGGGTAGACTGTCTTTTTTTTTTTAAAGATTTTATTTATTTATTCATTTATCCCCCCCCTTGCTGCTTGTGCTCGCTGGGTCAGCTAACCATGCCGTGCAGGCGGGCTTGCCTTCACCAGGAGGCCCCAGGAACCGAACCCAGGGCCTCCCATATGGTAAACGGGAGCCCTACTGATTGAGCCACAGCCGCTTCCCATGGGTAGACTGTCTTTTAATTTTCCTGATAACGTCCTTTAAAGTGCAAAAGTTTTTAATTTTGAGGAGATCCCATTTATCTATTTTTCAATTTGCTGCTCGTGCTTTGGGTGTGAAGTTCATGAAACCATTTCTTATTACAAGGTCCTGTAGATGCATTATCTTTCAAGGTCTTTATGGTCTTGGCTCTTATATTTAGATCTTTGATCCATCTTGAGTTGATTTTCATATAAGGTGTGAGATGATGTTCCTCTCTCATTCTTTGGATATGAATATCCAGTTCTCCATGCACCACTTGTTGAAGAGGCCATTCTCTCCCAACTGAGTGGACTTGGTGGCCTTGTCGAGTATCAGCTGACTCTATATGCAAGGATTTATATCAGATCTCAAATCGGTTCCATTGGTCAATGTGTCTATCCTTGTGCCAATACCATGCAGTTTTCACCACTGTAGCTTTGTATTATGTTTTGTAGTCAGGTAGTGTGTGATACCTCCAACTTCATTTTTCTTTTTCAATATGTCTTTGGTGATTCGGGGCCTCTTACCCTTCCAAATAAATTTTGTAGTTAGTTTTTCCAATTCCTTAAAAATTACAGTGTTGTTTTTATTGGGATTGCATTAAATCTGTAGATTAGCTTGGGTAGGATAGACATTTTGATGATGTTTAGTCTTCCTATCCATGAACAGGGAATATTCTTCCATTTATTTAAGTCTTCTTTGATTTCCTTTAACAGTGTTGTGTAGTTTTCTGTATATAAGTCCTTTACATCTTTAATTAAATTTATTCCTAGGTATTTGATTCTTTTAGTTACTATTGTAAGTGGTATTTTTTTCTTGATTTCTTCCTCAGATTGCTCATTATTGGTGTACAGAAATGCTATGGTTTTTGAGCATTGACCTTATACCCGGAGAAGTTACTGAACTCCTTTATAAGTTCTAGAAGCTTTGTTGTAGATTTCTCAGGGCTTTCTACGTATAGGCATATGCAAATAATGAAATTTTTACTTCTTCTTTTCCAATTTGAATGCCTTTTATATCTTTTTCTTGCCTTAGTGCTTGAGCAAGTACTTCTAAGATAATGTTAAATAGGAGTGGTGATAGTGGGCATCCTTGTCTTTTTCCCGATCTCAGAGGGAAGGCTTTTAGGATTTCACCATTGAAGATGATGTTAGGTTTGGGTTTTTCATATATGCCCTTTATCATATTCAGAAAGTTTCCTTCTATTCCTATCTTCGTTTTTTAATTAGGAAAGTGTGCTCTATTTTGTCGAATGATTTTTCTGCATGTATAGAGATGATCATATAATTTTTTTCTTTCAATCTGTTTATGTTGTGTATTACATTGATTGATTTTCTTATGTTGAAGATCCTTGCATATCTGGGATGAAACCCACTTGGTCATGGTTTATAATTCTTTTGATATGTTGTTGAATGCAATTAGAACGTATTTTGTTGAGGATTTTAGCACCTAGGTTCACTAGAGAAATTGTTCTGTACTTTTCCTTTCTTGTGGTATCTTTGTTTGGCTTTGGTATTAGGGTAATACTGGCATCATAGAATGAGTTAGGCAATGGTCCATCACCTTCTATTTTTTTTAACAGCTTAAGCAGAATTGATATTAGCTCTTTCCAGAATCTTTGGTAGAATTCACCTGTGAAGCCAACTGGTCCTGGGCTTTTCTTAGTTGGGAGGTTTTTGAAGACTGAGTCTATCTCTTTACTTTTAATTGGACTATTGAGTTCTTCAATTTCTTCTTTTGTCAATGTAGGCTGCTTGTGAGTTTCTAGGATTTGTCCATTTCCTCTAAATTATCATTCTTGTTGGCATATAATTTTTCAAAGTATCCTCTCATGATACTCTTTATTTTGGTGGGGTCATTCGTGATATCCCCTTCTTCAATCCTTATTTTGTGTATTTGCATCTGCTCTTTCTTTTTCTTTGTTAGTCTGGATAAGAGATTGTCAATTTTATTGATCTTCTCGAAGAACCAGCTTTTGGTTTTATTTATTTTTTCTAGTGCTTTCTTATTTTCTATTTCATTTAGCTCTGCTCTAATCTTTGTTATTTCTTTCTTTCTACATCCTTTGGTGTTAGTTTGTTGTTATTTTTCCAATTCCTCCAGTTGTGTAGGTAGGTCTTTAGTTTTAGCTCTTTCTTCTTTTTTAATATATCCATTTATGGCTATGAATTTTCCTCTCAGTACAGCTTTGGTTGCATCCCATAGGTTTTGATATGTTCTCTTGTGATTTTCATTTGATTTGAGGTAGTTTCTGATTTATTTGAGATTTCCTCCTTGACCCACTGTTTGTCTAAGATTTTGTTGTTTAGCTTCCATATCTTTGTGCCAAATGTTGTTCTTTGGCCCTTAGAGATTTCCAATTTTATTCCATTGTGCTCAAAGAAATTACTTTGTATAATCTCAATCTTTCTGAATTCATTGAGTATTGTTCTGTGGCCTAGCATGTACTCTATCTTGGAGTATGATCCATGTGAACTCGAGCAGAATGTATATCCCACTGTATTGGGGTGTAGCATTCTGTATATGTCTATTAGGTCCAGGTCCTCTAATATATTGTTCAGAGTCTTTGTTTCTTTATTGGATCTCTGTCTAAATGTCTGTCAAATGGTAATAATGGTATATTAAAGTCCCCCACTATAATTGTAGAGGCATTTATTTCTCCACTTAGTTTTTCCAGTGTTTGCATCATTTATTTTGAGGCACCCTGATTAGGTGCATAAATGTTTATGATTGTTCTCTCTTCTTGAAAGATAACGCCTTTTACTAATATATAGTGTCCATCTTTGTCTTTTACAATAATTTTGCATATAAAGTCTATTTTTTTCCATATTTGGATAGCTACTCCTGCCCTTTTTTGGTTATTGTTTGCTTGTAAAATTGTTTTCCATCCATTCTCTTTCAGCTTCCTTGAATACCTGGGTCTAAGGTGGGTTTCTTGTACACAACATATAGATGGGCCATATTTCCTTATCCATTCTGCCAAACTGTGTCTCTTGACTGGTGTGTTCAATCCATTAACATTCAGTGTTATTACTCTCAATGAATTTCTTACATCAGCCATATTTTCTTTGGGTTTATGTATGTCATATGTTGTTTTTATTTTTCTTTTTGTATTTTTAGCTGTTCTTACACCCTCCTCCAACTTTCTCCTGTTTTCTCCTCTCAACCTATAGAACTTCCTTTAGTATTTCTTAAAGTGCATGTTTCTTATTGGCTTATTCTCTTAATTTCTGTTTATCTGTGAATATTTTGAACTCTCCATCATTTTTGAATGCCAACTTTGCTGGATAGAGAATTTGTGGCTGGAAGTTTTTTTCTTTGAGTATCTTGACTATGTCATACACTGTTTTCTTGTCTCCATGGTTTCAGATGAGAAATCAGCACTTAATCTTATTGTGCTTCCCTTTTATGTGATGGTCCTCTTTTCTTTTGCTGCCTTGAGTATTTTCTCTTTGTCTTGAGCACTGGATGTTTTCATAATTGTTTGTCTTGGAGTGGGCTTCTTGGTATTTATACTGTTTGGGGTGTGCTGTGTTTCCTGGACATGTACATCCATCTCCCTCAATAGTGTTGGGAAGTTTTCAGCCATTATTTCCTTCAACACTCCTTCTGTTCCCTTTCCCTTCTCTTCTCCTTCTGGGATGCCTATAATGCAAATGTTTGTGCATTTTGTGTTGTCAGTTAAATCCTTAAGTCCCTGCTGGATTTTTTCTATCTTTTTATCTATCTGTTCTACTATCTGTTTGATTTCATATGTACCATCTTCCACATCACTAATTCTTTCTTTTGCCTGTTCAAATCTGCTGTTATGTGAATCCAGTGTTTTTTGATTTCTTGGATTGTGCCACTCATCACCATCATATCCACTATCTTTTTATGTATGTTTATAATTTCTTCAGTACGTTCTCCCAGTGTCTTCTCAATATCCGTAATCTCTTCCTTCACTTCATCAAGTTGGTCCATGATATTTATTTAGACAGGTTTGATTAGTTGATTGATGTTCTGCATCTTCCTGGTTTTTAGTTTTTTCGTTGGAATGGTCCATGTCTTCCTGTTTCTCAGTATGATTTGTAATTTTTTATTGCCCTCTGGTCATCATTTTATCTTGATGGATTTATTCAGTTGATTAGCTTCTATCTCTGCTCTAGAGTTTTATTTAGCTGGTGGTTCTGTGTGTGTGTTAAGTTTTCTCATTGACACTTTATTCTTCTTGTTGTATTTCCTTGCTTTTTTCTATATTCCCTTGAAGGAAGAGGAATTGAAAGAGGTAAGAAAGGAAAAGGGATAATAGTAATATTGATAAAAGTTAGAAGAGGGGCTGTATCAGATTTAGTAAAACGAATATTTAACTCATGTATGTAGTGTAGAGTAATAGGATAAAAAAAAGTGGAGTACTTACAGTGGAATGGGAAACCAAATAGAAAAAAATATATAGAATTATTTAAAAGGCCAGAATGATGAGGAGAGAGGTAAAGAGTAAAGAAAGGGCTGAAAGGAAAAACTTAATTAAAAAAAGAAAAGAAAACAGAATAGACAAGATAGAAATTGACACTCATGAAGTTGCAAACTAATGAAAAAAGGTGGAATGTAAGAACGACAACAGAAAGCAGAAAGTGGAAAGATAAAGGAAGGAAAAGAGATAGCTTTGGTAGACAAAATCACTATACACAGAAAATGGAAAATGAAGGAAGAAGAAGCACAGCAAAGAAGAAACCAGTTAGCAGCACCTAATTTTAAAAAAGAGGGTGGGAAGGAAAGAGGAAAGAAATGCAAGAAAAAACAAAGAAAAACCAAACAAACACACAAGCATGCAGTCAAACAAAGCTAAGGAAGAACAGCGTTCCTTCTTGGGCCCTTGCAGAGCTTCTCAGCCTGCATTTATCAATCAATTACCCTGCAGCTTTCTCTCTGCAGGATTCGAAGTAGATTTTAGCGATTAAATTAAGTTAAAAAAACTTTTTTTGAAGAAATAAGGGACCCAAAAGAAGACCTCTTCTGGACCACCCCTTCTGCCGAGGGGACCCTCAATAGGCTCGTGGAAACTTATCAAACACTTCCACTGCCTGACACCCCCAGGGGAGCTGAGATTCTGATAATCAGCACAGAACTATAATATTGACTGGCTCAGTCCCCTCCTGAGCCAAGCCTCTGTGTCCCATGGCTGTTAGGTAAATCAGGCTTCCTCAGCAGATTCGTCTCTTCCCTCAGCCCAACACCACTTCTAGCCGGCTGGTTTGCTCCCAAAAAGCTGCAAGGGGGTCCAGGCAGCCAAACTGACAGGAAAAAACCCTCTCACCCTTTGCCAGGACCTTCCCACTGTTGGAGAGTGCTCCCTCTCACCAGGTTGCCAAGAGGGTGGGGATTAGCCATCTGCGTCCATGATTTCCAGCTGGAGGAAAAAACTCAGGATTTTATATTGAGCAGTCCACCCCACAGTCCAGCTCCCTCCAGATCCATGTCCCCAAGGTTCTCGCTCCACAGTCTCCCAGAACAGACCTCCTGGGCAGGATCCTGTCCGCAATCAGCTGTCCTTCGTGAGAGAAATGGTGAGTACCCACCTAAACCGATGCCATCTTCCCTGCCTTTCCCAAGAAGTTTTTTAGGAATGTAAATTCTGGATTTAAAGGAGGAATATTAGAGGCACTCGTCTTTTATATAATTCATCTTTTATATGTTTTTTCAAAATATCTGAAAGCACTATCCTATCTGGAAGATTTTTTTATTGATATATATTAATAAAACATACAATTCTTCCAAAGTTTATAATCAATGGTATTTGATAAAATCATGTAGTTGTCTGTTCATCACTGCAATCATTTTTAGTGCATTTTCATTATTTCAATAATAATAATAAAAAAACAGACAAGCAAACAAGAAAATTCTTCACCTCTCAATCTCACTGTTTTCCTTACTGTACATATCTTCTACTTCTGGCTATTCTTGAACAATTATTAATTTTTTTATTAAGCAGTTTTATTGAGATATAGTCTCATACCATATGATCTATCCAAAGTGAATAATCCATGCCTTTTATTATAATCACAATGTTGTATATTCATCTCCTCAAAAATTTTAGACAAACTTCATTATTCCAAAAAAAAAAGACTCCATGCCCCTTATCATTCCTTCCCCAGGCTGACATAACTATTAACCTAATTTCATCTTAATAAATTGATTTATATTTACATTTTCTATAAATGGGATCATAAAATATGTAGTACTCTGTGTCTAGTCTCCTTCACTTATTGTAACGTGGTTTTTTTTTTTTTTTGGTCTGATATTAACATTCTGTAGTATTAACCTACATTTGTTCAACTTCAAAGGAAAAAGGTCTTATATATGCAATTTTACTCATATTCATATTTCACATAATATATTTGTATTTCACATATTATATTTAGCTCATATCAGCGCAATCATAAAGTATTTGTCCATTTGTGTCTGCTTGCATCACTCAACATAATGTTCTCCAGGTTCATCCATGTTGGCATGTTTCACAACTTCATTTCTTCTTACCACTGCATAATATTCCATCATGATTTTTCCCACCCTCTGGTATTTACTTTTATTTTATTTTATTTATTTTTTTAACAATATATGTTTATCTAATATTATACAGAGACATTGTTAAATTTGTAGGAATTTTATAAAATCTTTAAATATTCAAATGAACATTTTGCCCATACAATTTTGATTAACAGAAGGTTAAAGAATCCAATTTTATTTTATTTATTTATTTATTTTTTATTGTGGGTAAAAATCAAATTTTTCACAATACATACCAATATTTGTAAAATGATAGATAAATATATATACATATATGTGATTTGCTTACAAAAATGTTATTTCTATATATATACATATATATATATATATATTTTTTTTAAGAGGTACTTAGATTACCTAAATATTACACGGAACCTACAGGGATTCCCATGTTCCCCACCTCCCACACCTCAAACCTTATCCCACACAAACATCTCCCACAAGTGTGGCCCATCACCCTCAATGGACTTACACATCCTGGGGCCTTGCCATCAACCATAGACCACAGTTCACATCGTAGACCACACTCTCTCCCACACAGTTCTGAATGGTGTGTGCTGATTTAAAATGGCCTACATAGGTTGCCACAAAGGCACTCAGGACAACTTACAAGTCCCGAAAAAGCCCATGTATTTCAACTGCACATACCCTCCCTGCCCTGAAAGTGTCCAGTGGCCACCAGCTCCACCTCACTGTTATAAATTCTTCCATTGCTAGAATCACCATATGTGTACAACAGAATACCATCAGGTCCACTCTAGTCCATAGTTCTTCCCCCAATCCTGAGGGGACTGGGATGGTGATGTTCACTCCACCTCCAAGTGAGAGAAGACTTATATCCCATGGATATGATGGGTGGGATGATCCTGCCTGCAGATGCAGGCTTTCTCCATTCCCTGGGATGGCCATTGCCCATCATTGTCTCCTCGCCAGGTGACATGGATGAGTCAATTGAGCTGTAGGGTAGGAGTTGCAGCTCCACAGAGAGTCCACGCACACCTGGCACATAGGTAGGCCAGAGGCTCAAGTCTCTGGAAGTATAACTAAAAACTCCATCATCACATATAGGTTTGAATAGAAGGGACTGATGAACCATGTGCAGGAAGGACCCATTTGAGTCCAATTCTGTCACTCTCAGGAGCACAAATTCCAAAATAGAGCCCACTGATAAGGCATCAGTCTCGGGGGCTCACCCCCCTTATATAGGACCTGGGTGTCTCCATCGCTCTCAGGAGCCCCTCTGTGTGGGGTGATATGCACTTTGATATTCTATGAACTCCTACTGAGGTGTGCGTAGGTGTTACCTCTGGGATGATCTCCCGACTCTCTTTGAAGTCTCTTAGCCACTTGAACTAATTTGTCTTTACATTTTCCCCCTTTTATTCAAGGTCTTTTTCCAGTTGTGTTGCCAGTTGGCACTTGGTATTAATCCCTCTTTGCCAGGGAGGCTCATCCCCAGGAGTCATGTCCCACGTTGGGGGGAAGGTAATGCATTCATATGCTGAGTTTGGCTTAGAAAGAGGCCACATTTGAGCAACAAGGAGGCTCTCAGGTGGCAACCCTTAGGCACCCCATAACAGTAATCTCAGTTTCAGTTACAAGAGCAAAGACTCATAAGGGTAGTCACCAATAAAAAGAACTCATCAGTGGACCATCCTCATTTGACGGACATTGTCCCTGCACTCAGAGGACTGTTGCTGCTCCCTTGGAGAATGTGGCAAAGCTCTCCAGGCTAAGAATTCAGATTCCCTCATTTATTGAGTGATTGTCCACCCACCGTGACCATGCCCCATCCTTTGATATTTTGAACAATTTTGTATATCTTTCATGTATATTCAGATGAACTTACTCCCATGAATCACCCCTCCCAGACACCCCTGACCAATAATTCCCTGCAGTACCCATTGAAACCCTTCTGTGATCTAAACCTTCCATGAACATGTAGCCCATATAATAATCAAATACACTTAATAGGAAAAAGAAACAACAATGATAAGCTTACATGTAAGAGACAAACATAAGGAAATTCAGGAAAAAACAAACAAATAATCAAAGAAAAAACAAAACAAAGCAAAATATAATTAGCGGATTGGGACATTCAAAAAAATGGGGAAAAAAAGCAAAAAAAATGCCTTTTAAAAATAAATATATATATATTCCTTTTTCCCTTTTATCACTGTATAATCGGATGTCCGTTGTGCCTTGAAATTTCCCCCCTCTCAATCCCCAGTGTCTCCCAAATTTTCATGTAATTTTCAAAGAAATTTTAGGTCACAGCAAAGTCACACACGGAATACCAGAGACTCCCAGATACCAAACCACCCCCCCTTCCCCACCCCATATTAACCCCACCTCCTTTTTTTTGGATGTTAGCCTTGTTATAACTGTTATACAGATAGCAAAATATAGCAAGTAAACATTGTCAATGATTTCCAGTATAGTTTACAAATTAGATGATACAGTTTAATAAGTTTTGATGATATTTATCATGTCCTGTGTCCTTTACTGTAAGGTAATGAAAAACCTTTCCCATGACCACCAAATACCCCATTAGATCTTAACAGTTCCTTCCTCCCCAACCCCCTGGGATATATGACACTCCCCTGTCTTGAATTGTGGAATGTCAAAATTCATAGTTACTTGCCCTGGGTATTTGAACCTGCCCTTCCTAATCTACCCACCTGTCAATGCTGCACCACCAAACCCAGTAATGTGACTACCCATCTGTCCTATCCTTCAATATGCAACTATACTCTATCCCTTTACAATAGATTATGTCCATATGGGTGATAGCTCAAAGCCTGCTCTTCTCTTACTCTCCATTGTTAACCTATTTTTTTTTTTTGCAAAATGATATATAAATATATATGCATATATGTCACAATGGTTCTCAGAAACTGCTTACTTTCCTCAGTTCAAATCAGTGAGGTCATATACTGTTCATCCTTCAGTGCCTGGCTTGCTTCACTCAACATAAGGTCTTCAAGATTCATCCACGTTATACCATGTGTTAGCAATTTATTCCTTCTTACAGCTGAGTAATATTCCATTGTATGTATGTACCACATTTTGCTTATCCATTCGTCTGTTGATGGGCACCAGGGCTGGTTCCAAATTTTGGCAATGGTGAACAATGCCGCTATGAATATTGGTGTGCATATATCTGTTTGTGTCTTTGCTTTCAGTTCTTCTGGGTATATACCCAGGTGCGGAATTGCTGGATCATACGGAAGATCTAGTGTTAGTTTTCTGAGGAACCACCAAACTGTCCTCCACAGTGGCTGGACCATACCACAGTCCCACCAGCAGTGGATGAGTGTTCCTATAACTCCAGATCCTCTGCAACATTTAGTGTCTGCTGTTTTTTGAATAGCTGCCATTCTGATGGGTGTAACATGGTATCTCATTGTAGTTTTGATTTGCATTTTCCTGATAGCCAGCGATGTTGAGCATTTTTTTCATGTGCTTTTTAGCCATTTGTATTTCTTCCTTGGAGAAGTGTCTTTTCAGGTCATTTGCCCATTTTTTAAATGGGTTGTATGTCTTTTTATTTTCAAGGTGTAGGATTTCCTTATATATGCAGGATATTAGGCTCCTATCAGATATATGGTTGCCAAATATTTTCTCCCATTGGGTAGGATGCCTTTTTATTTTCTTAATAACATCCTTTGAGGTGCAGAAGGTTTTAATTTTGGTGAGATCCTATTTATCTATTTTTTCTCTTGCTTCTTGTGCTTTGGCTGTGAGGTTCATGAAATCATTTCCTATTACAAGGTCCTGTAGATGCTTCCCTACATTATCTTCCAAGGTCTTCATGGTTTTGGCTCTTATATTTAGATCTTTGATCCATCTTGAGTTGATTTTTGTATAAGGTGTGAGATGGTATTCTTCTCTCATTCTTTTGGATATGGATATCCAGTTCTCCAAGCACTACTTGTTAAAGAGGCCATTCTCACCCAACTGAGTGGGCTTCGTGGCCTTGTCAAATATCAGATAACTGTATATGCGAGGATCTATATCAGAACTCTCAATTCGGTTCCATTGGTCAGTAGGTCTATCCTTGTGCCAATACCATGCAGTTTTGATCACTGTAGCTTTGTAGTATGTTTTAAAGTCAGGTAGTGTGATACCTCCAACTTCATTCTTCTTTTTCAATATGTCTTTGGCAATTTGGGGCCTCTTACCTCTCCAAATATATTTTTTGGTTAGTTTTTCCAGTTCCTTAAAAATTACAGTGTTGACTTTTATTGGGATTGCATTAAATCTGTAGATTAGTTTGGGTAGGATAGACATGTTGATGATGTTTAGTCTTCCTATCCATGAACAGGGAATATTTTTCCATTTATTTAAGTCTTCCTTGATTTCCTTTAACAGTGTTGTGTAGTTTTCTGTATATAAGTCCTTTACATCTTTAGTTAAATTTATTCCTAGGTATTTGATTCTTTTATTTACTATTGTAAATGGTATTTTTTTCCTGATTTCCTCCTCAGTTTGCTCGTTATTGGTGTATAGAAGTGCTACTGATTTTTGAGCATTGATCTTATACCTGCATCATTACTAAACTCCTTTATAAGTTCTAGCAGCCTTGCTGTAGATTTCTCTGGGTTTTCTATGTATAGGATCATGTCATCTGCAAATAATGAAATTTTTACTTCTTCTTTTCCAATCTGGATGCCTTTTATGTCCTTTTCTTGTCTCAGTGCTCGAGAAAGTACTTCTAAGACAATGTTAAATAGGAGTGGTGATGGTGGACATCCTTGCCTTGTTCCCGATTTCAGAGGGAAGGCTTTTAGGATTTCACCATTGAAAATGATGTTAGGTTTGGGTTTTTCATATATATCCTTTATCATATTCAGAAAATTTCCCTCTATTCCAATCTTTTGTAGTGTTTTTATGAGGAAAGTTTGCTGTATTTGTCAAATGCTCTTTCTGCATCTCTAGAGATGATCATGTGTTTTTTTTCTTTCAATCTGTTTATGTGGTGTATTCCCTTGATTGATTTTCTTATATTGAACCATCCTTGCATACCCAGGATTAAACCCACTAGGTCACGTATAATCCTTTTGATATGTCGTTGAATGCAATTCACAAGTATTTTGTTGAGGATTTTAGCATCTAGGTTCATTAGAGAAATTGGTGTGTAATTTTCATTTCTTGTGGTATCTATCTTTATTTGATTTTGGTATTAGGGTAATGTTGGCATCATAGAATGAGTTAGGCAATATTCCTTCTACTTCTATTTTTTGGAAGAGCTTAACTAGAATTGGTGATAGCTCTTTCGGAATGTTTGGTAGAATTCAGCTGTGAAGCCATCTGGTCCTGGGCTCTTCTTAGTTAGGAGGTTTTTGATGACTGAGTCTATCTCTTTACTTTTAATTGGACTGTTGAATTCATCTATTTCTTCTTTCATCAATGTAGGTTGTTTGTGGGTTTCTAGAAACTTGTCCATTTCCTCTAAATTATCATTCTTGTTGGCATATAATTTTTCAAAGTATCCTCTTATGATAATCTTTATTTCTGTGGGGTCAGTATTGATATCCCCTTGCTCATTCCTTATTTTATGTATTTGCATCTGTTCCCTGTTTTTCTTTGTTAGTCTGGCTAAGGGTTTGTCAATTTTATTGATATTCTCAAAGAAACAACTTTTGGTTTTGTTTATTGTTTCCAGTGCTTTCTTATTCTCTATTTCATTTAGTTCTGCTCTAATCTTTGTTATTTCCTTCTTTCTACTTCATTTAGGTTTAGTTGTTTTTGTTTTTCCAATTCCTTCAAGTGTGTTAGGTCTTCAATTTTAGCTCTTTCTTCTTTTTTAATATATGAATTTATGGCTATGAACTTCCCTCTCAGGACTCCTTTTGCTGCATCCCATAGGTTTTGATATGTTGTGTTGTCGTTTTCATTAGTTTCAAGGTAGTTACTGATTTCTTTTGAGATTTCCTCTTTGACCCACTGTTTTTCTAAGAGTGTGTTGTGTAACTTCCATATCCTTGCGCCTAACCTGTTTCTCTGGCCCTTAGTGATTTCCAACTTCATTCCGTTGTGGTCAGAGAAATTACTTTGTATAATCTCAATCTTTCTGAATTCATTGAGAGTTGTTCTGTGGCCTAGCATGTGGTCTATTTTGGAGTATGTTCCATGTGCACTCGAAAAGAATGTAAATCCTTGTGTATTTGGGTGTAGTGTTCTGTATATGTCTATTAAGTTCAGGTCTTCTCATGTATTTTTGAGTGCCTTTGTTTCTTTATTGATTCTCAATCTAGATGTTCTGTCTAATGATGATAGTGGTGTGTTGAAGTGCCCTGCTATAATTGTAGAGGCATTTATTTCTCCTCTTAATTTTTCCAGAGTTTGCCACACACATTTTGAGGCACCCCGATTAGGTGCGTAAATGTTGATGATTTTTCTCTCTTCTTGAGAGATTACTCCTTTTACTAATATGTAGTGTCCATCATTGTCTCTTACAATAGTTTTGCATTTAAAGTCTATTTTGTCTGATATTAGAATAGCTATCCCTGCCCTTTTTTGGCTATTGTTATCTTGTAAAATGTTTTTCAAGCCATTCACTTTCAGCCTCCTTGAATCCCTGGGTCGCAGGTGGGTTTCTTGTAGACAGCACATAGATGAATCATATTTTCTTATCCATTCTGCCAATCTGTGTCTCTTGATTGGTGAATTTAATCCTTTAACATTCAGTGTTGTTACTCGTAGTGAATTTCTTACTTCAGCAATTTTTTCTTTGTGTTAATATATGTCATATGTTGTTTTGTTTCTCTTTTTGTATTTTCAGTTGTTTTTTATTTATTTATTTATTTGTTTGTTTGTTTGTTTGTTTATTTATTTATTTTTTTATTGTGGGTAAAAATCAAAATTTTGACAATACACACCAACATTTGCAAAATGATATATAAATATATATGCATATACGTGCATTTGCTTACCAAAATGTTATTTATGTATATATATAAATATATTTTAACAGGTGCTTAGATACCCAAAATATTACACGGAACCCACTGGGATTCCCATGTTGCCCACCTCCCACATCTCCCACCACATCCCACACAAACATCTCCCACAAGTGTGGCCCACCACCCTCAATGGACTTACACATCCTGGGGCCTTCCCACCAACCATAGACCACAGTTCACACCATCGACAACCCTCTCTCCCACACAGTTCTGAGTGGTGTGTGCTGATTTAAAATGGCCAAATCCATTTTCACAAAGGTACTCAGGACAACCTCCAAATCCCAAAGAAGCCCCTGTATTTCAACTGCTCGTCCCCTCCCTGCCCCAAAAGTGTCTAGTGGCCACTGGCTCCACATCATTGTTATAATTTCTTCCATTGCTAGAATCACCATATGTGAACAACAGAATACCATCAAGTACACTCTAGTCCATAGTTCTTCCCCCAATCCTGAGGGGACTGGGATGGTGATGTCCACTCCACCTCCAAGTGAGAGAGGTCTTATATCCCATGGTGGTGGGATATCCTGCCTGCAGATGCAGTCTCTCTCCATTCCCTGGGATGGCCATTGCCCATTGTTGTCTCCCCTCCCGGTGACTTGGATCAGTCCATTGAGCTGTAGGGTAGGAGTTGCATCTCCACCGAGATTCCATGCACACCTGGCACATAGGTATGCCAGAGGTTCCAGTCTCTGGAAGTATAGTTAAGAACTTCAGCATCACATATAGGTTTGAATAGAAGGGACTGATGAACCATGTGCAGGGAGGACCCATTTGAGTCCAATTCTGTCACTCTCAGGAGCACAGATTCCAAAATAAAGCCCAATGATAAGGCAGCAGTCTCTGGGTCTATCCCCACTTATATAGGACCTGGGTGTCTCCAAAGCTCTCAGGAGCCCCTCTGTGTGGTGTGATAGGTACTTAGATATTCTATGAACTCCTATTGAGGTGTGCGTAAGATTTACCTCTGGGATGACCTACCGACTCTCTTTGAAGTCTCTTAGCCACTTGAACTCATTTGTCTTTACCTTTTCCCCCTTTAATTCAAGGTCTTTTTCCAGTTGTGTTGCCAGTTGGCACTTAGTATTAATCCCTCGTTGCCATGGAGGCTCATCCCCGGGAGTCATGTCCCACATTGAGGGGAATGTAATGCAATCATATGCTGAGTTTGTCTTAGAATGAGGCCACATTTGAGCAACAAGGAGCCTCCCAGGTGGCAACCCTTAGGCACCCCACAACTGCAGGCTAAGTCTCAGTTACAAGAGCAAAGACTCAAAAGGGTAGTCATCAATAAAAAGAACACATCAGTGGGTGCTGTTCCTGGGTTTGGTGGTGCAGCACTGGGGGGTGGGTGGATTAGGAAGGGCAGGTTCAAATCCCCAAGGCATGTAACTGTAAATCTTGACATTCCATGGGTAGGGAGAGGGTGGTATCATGGGCCCTGGGGGGCTGGGGCAAATGGAACAGTCAAGCTTCAGTTATTTTTAAACTCTCCTCCAACTCTCTCTCCCTTGTTTTTTCCTATCAACTTGTAGAGATTCCTTTAGTATTTCTTCAAGTTTTGGTTTCCTATTGACATACTCTCTTAATTTCTGTTTATCTGTGAATACTTTGAACTCTCCATCATTTTTGAATGCCAGTTTTGCTGGATAGACCATTCATGGCTGGAAGTTTTAATCTTTTAGTATTTTGACTATGTCATAACACTGTCTTTTTGCCTCCATGGTTTCAGCAGAGAAATCAGCACTTAATTTTATTGTGCTTCCCTTGTATGTGATGGTTCTCTTTTCTCTTTCTGCCTTGAGTATTTTCTCTTTGTCTTGAGCATTGGACATTTTGACTAGTATATGTCTTGGAGTTGGCCTGTTGGGGTTTATACTATTTGGGGTGTGCTGTGCTTCCAGGATCTGCACATCCACCTCTCTCAATAGGGTTGGGAAGTTTTCAGCCATTATTTCCTTCAACACTCCTTCTGTTCCCTTTCCCTTCTCTTCTCCTTCTGGGATGCCCATAATGCATATATTTGTGCTTTTTGTGTTATCAGTTAATTCCCCGAGTCCATGCTGGATTTTTTCTATCTTTTTGTCTATCTGTTCTACTATCTCTTTGATTTCAGCTGTATTGCCTTCCATATCACTAATTCTTTCCTCTGCCTGTTCAAATCTGCTGTTATGTGAATCCAGTGTTTTTTTTTTATTTCTAGGATTGTGCCACTCATCACCATCATATCTGCTATCTTTTTATGTATGTTTACAATTTCTTCAGTACGTTCTCCCAGTGTCTTCTTTATATCCTTAATCTCTTCCTTCACTTCTTTAAGTTGGTCCATGATATTTGTTTGGATAGCTTTGATTATTTGTTCGATGTTCTGCATCACTTCCTGGTTTTTAATTTGTTCATTGGACTGGTTCATGTTTTCCTGTTTCTCAGAGTCATTTGTATTTTTTTGTTGCCCTCTGGTCATCATATTATCTTGATGGGTTTGTTCAGTTGATTAGCTTTTCTCTATGCTCTAGAGTTTTATTTAGCTGGTGGTTCTGCGTGTATGTTAACTTTTCTCTTTGGCAGTTTTTCTTCTTATTTTATTTCCTTGCTTCTTTCTATGTTCCCTTGAAGGCAAAAGATTAGGGCCAGAGGAAACAAAAGATGTAAGGAAGGCAGAAGGATAATAGTAATATTGATGAAAGTTAGAAGAGGGGCCAAATGAGACTTAATGAGATGAATATTTAACTTGTGTAGGCAGTGTAGAGTAATAGGAAAAAAAGTGGAGTTCCTACAATGGACTGGGAAAACAAATGGAGGAATATATATATAGTGATTTAGAAGGCTAGAATTATGAGGCGGGAGAGAAATAGTAAAGAAAGGGCTGAAAGGAAAAAGTTAATACTAATAAAAAAAAAAAAAAGAAGAAGACAACAAAATAGATGGAATAGAGAATGACTCCCTTAAGTTGTGGGCCTATGGAAAAAATGTTGTATCTAAGAGCCACAACAGAAAACAGAAGGCAGAAAGATGAAGGAAGGATAAGTGATAATTTGGAGTACAAAATCAATATAGACAACGAGTGCGAAATTACTGAAGAAGAAGCACAGCAAAGGAGCAACAAGCTAGCAGCACCTAATTTTAAAAAATGACAGAAAAAAGAAAGGGGGTAGGAAAGAGGAAAGAAAAGCAATAGACCAGAAATAGAGAAAAAACAAAGAACCACACAGGCAAGCAGTCAAACAGAGCTAAGGAGGGTCAATGGTTCCCCTAGGGTCCACGTGGTTCCTCTCTGCCTGCTTGTGTTTATCAATCAATTTCCCAGCAGAGTTCTATATGCAGGTCCTGAAACAGCTTTTAGCTATTAAACTAAATTAAAAAGAATTTATTTTTCATTTATTGAAGTGACCTTCTCACTTTTTTTTTCTTTTTTTTTTTTTTTTGCGAAATACAAGACCCAAAATAATTCCTCCTCTAGACCAACCCCCTTATGGCGGGGACCCCGTGGAAATTAATCAAGCACATCCCACTTCCTGGACTCCCCAGGGTAGGTTTAGCTCTGATGTTAGTCAGTGCAGAGTGTTAAAGACTGCACCCCTTCTGGAGCCGAGCACCAGTGTCACCGGGTTGCTATGTAAATCAGTTTGACTCTGCAGATTCGCCTCTCCTCTCAGCCTGATGCTGCTTCAGGTCAGCTTATCTGCTCCCCAAAGCTATGGGATGGTCCCGGCAGCCAGATCGGTGGCAAAAAAAAAAAAAATCCCTTCCCTGTCCTCCAACAGAACTCTCCCTCTTTTGGAGTATCCCCTTTTCCTGGCTCTGCGGCGGCCCGGGACTTATCCCTGGGCAGCTAGGCAAATCAACTCCCTCCCTGAACAGAATCACCCCTCCCCTCCACCGGGTGCCTATTCGCTCCGGCTGTTCTGTTCACACAATGTCCAAGGGGCCCCAGGCAGCCAAATCCCCAGAAATAAAACTCTCGCCCTTTTACTAGAGCCCCCCCTCAGAGTGTGCCCCTCCCACTAGGCCCTGACTCCTGGTTGCCGAGCCCTGCTCGCGGCTCCAACCGGCCATTTTATTTTTTTTCTCCCTAACCGTGGTGCTCAGCCATCTGTGCCAACCACCACCGGCAGGCTTAAAATTCACGAATCTCTACCGTTCTGTCCACGCCATTGATCCGCACAGACAGATGTCCCAAGCTTCTCATTCCACGCATGCACAGCACAGACCCCCAGGCAGGACCCCGTCCACAATCCACCTTGCTCTGGGAGCTTGCAATGTGTGCCCTCCTACACTAACCCCATCTTGCTCCATCATGATTATACTCCACATTTTGTTTATCATTTCATCAGTTGATGCTCATCTCAGTTCTTTCCAGCTTTTGGCTATCATAAATAATGCTGCTATGAATATCCGTGTGCAGATGTCCATTGGTGTCACTGTTCTCAGATCTTCTGGGTATATACCTAGAAATGGTATTGCCAGGTCCCATGGCAAAGCTATGTTCAACTTCATTAGGAACTGCCAAACAGTCCTCAACAGTGGCTGTCCCATTCTACATTCTGACCAACAGTGAATAAACGTTCCTTTCTCTCCACATCCTCTCCAATGTTTTCAGTTTTCCAACTTTATTAGTGGCCAGGATAATAGGTGTGAAATTGTATCTCATTATAGTTTTGATTTGCATTTCCCTAATCGCTAGTGATGTTAAACATTTCTTCATGTGTTTCTTTGCCATTTGTATTTCTTCTTTGGACAGTTGCCTTGTCAAATCTTTTGCCCATTTTTAAATTGGATAGTGTGACTTTTTATTTTTGAGTTGTGTGATCTCCTTATATATCATGGATTTTAAACTCTTATCATTGTGATTGCCAAATATTTTCTCCCATTGAGTTGGTTGCCTTTACACCCTTTTGACAATGTTCCTTGAGGTGCAAGTGTTTAATTTTGCAGAGGTCCCATTTATCTATTTTTTCCTTTGTTGCTCATACTTTGGGTGAAAGGTTTAAGACAATACTGCCTAACACAAATATGGAAGGTTTACGTACATTTTCTTCTAGAAGTTTTATGGCTGTTGCTTTTATATTTAGGTCCTTAATCCATTTTGATTTAATTTTTGTATAAGGCATGAGATAGGGGTCTTCTTTCTTTCATTTAGATATGGCTATGCAGTTCTGCCAGCACCAGTTGTTGAATAGACTGTTCTATTCAACAATCTGCATGGGCTTAACAGCCTTTTCAAAAATCAATTGGCTGTAGATGTGAAGGTCAATTTCTGAGTGCTCGATTGGGTTCCATTAATCAAACTGAATGTCCTTATGCCAGTACCATGATGTTTTTACCATTTTAGCTAAGTAATATGCATTTTTAGAATATACATTTATATTTTGTAAAGATACATAGATTACATAAATGTTAAATAAAAAATATGGAGAATTCCAATATGTCCCGTTCATTACCCCTTGCACATTTTCCCACATCAATGACATCTTTCATCAGTGTGGTACATTTGTTGCAATTGATGAACACATCTTGGAGCATTGCCACTGGGTGTGGATTATAGTTTACATTGTAGTTTACACTCTCTCCTGCACAATTTTGTACGGTATGACAAGATATACAATGGCTTGTATCTGTCACTGCAATGTCATTCACGACACTTCCCAAGCCCAGAAAATACCCCCATATTACACACATATTTCCCTCTCCCTCCCCTCAGAACCTCCAGTGGTCACTATCTCCACATGCAAGATAACAGTTCTTCCATTGCTAGAATCACAATAAGTCTACAGTAGAACAACAGTAAGTCCACACTCTAGTTCATCATTCATTCTCCAGTCCTGAAGATCCTGGAATGGTGATGCCCACTCTGCCTTCAATTGAGAGGGGGCTTAGATATCATGGGGCAGATGGATGGGACTATCTTGATTGCAGTTGTAGACTCTCTCTGTTTCTTGGCATGGTTGCTGTCCACTAGTATCTCCTTGTTAGTTGTCCGGGGAGAGTCCAGTGAACTGGAGAGTAGGTGCTGCAATGCTATTGAGATTCAGGGCCAAACCGGCACATGGAAAGCCCAAAGATTTTAGTCTTTTGGACATAAACCTATCCAATCTAGTACTAACTATAGGTTCAATTCAAAGGGGCGGAAGAGCCATGTGTAGGGAAACCACAACTGTGAACAACTCTGTCACACTGGGGAGCTTAAATTCCAATGTAGAGCCCACTGGCAGGGTGCCAAATTCCTGAGCTGTCTGCCCTGAAAATAGTGTCTGGGTTTTGCTAGAGCCCTCAGTAGCCCACCATTCTAGGCAATATTTACTTTGACAGTCAATGAGATCCTGCTGAGATGTGCATAAGTGTAACCTCTAGAATGAAATTCTTGCTCACTTTGAAGTCTCTTAGTCATATAAACTCATTTGTTTATACCTTTCCCCCTTTTAATCAAGGCCTTTTTCTAGTTGCATTGCTAGTTGGTGCTTGGTAATAATCTCTCAGTGCCAGGGAGGCTCATCCCCAGTAGTCATGTTCCATGCTTGGGGGAAGGTAATGCATTTATATGTTCAGTTTTGCCTAGAGAGAGGCCACATTTGAGCAAAAAGGAGGCTTTCAGGAGGTAACTCTTAGATACACTATAATACTAGGCTAAGTTTCAATTTCAAAAGTAAAGGTTCATAAGTACAGTCATCACTATTAAGGGCCCATCAATGGTCCATCCTCCTTCACTATTCACTGCCCCTGTACTCAGGGGATTCTTGCTGTCCCATTAGAGAATGTGGCAGAGCTCCCTAGGATGGGAATTCTATATTCTTTTGATTATTGTGTGACAAGGCCCCATGAACACTTGAACACATTCATATGCTTTATAGGTAAGCCCCAGGTAAGCCTTCTCACATGCATCCCCCATTTCTCATACCCTGCACCAATGATCCTCCCCTGCTGCAGTGGCAAAAATTCTGTGATCCAAAACTCCTTCAAAGTTGAAGCCAACATAATAACTGAATACAATTAATAGGAAAATGATATAACAAAGACAGTTTTAAAAATAATGAATAAAATACAAAAAAATTTAAATAATAAAAAAATTTAAAATTAAATATTAAAATAAATTTGACATTATGTCTTTCATCACTGTAAGAGGGGTGCCTTGTACGTACAGTGTCAATTTCTTCCGTTTATTTCCCTAGTGTCTTATTTTTTCCATTTTGTCTTCAAAGAAGCTTTAGGTCACAGAAAAGTCACTTACAGACTACAAGTGATTCTCGTATACCCAACATCCTCCCCCTTTCCCCTTTTCCTCTATTAATAGCATTATACATGTGGATGGTACGTTTGTTACAGTTGATGTATAAATATTGAAACATTGCTACTAACCATGGTCAGTGATTTACTTTATGTTTTACATTTTGGACCGTACGCTTTTACAGATTTTGATGAAATTTAAAATGGCTTGTATCCATCATTGCAAGATGTAAAACAATTCTGTCACCCCAAAAATGCCCCATATTCCATCTATTCTATTCCTCTATACCCCTCCCCTCGGGACCCACGGCAACCACCAAGATTTAACCTTTGAAAGACAAGATTAATAGTTACTGGCAATAGCATTACGGGCTTGCCATACTGGCCTGCCCTAACAAATTAGGCACTGCCTATGGTGTCAAGAGACTCCCACTCCTTTATTTGAGATCATGGCAGGACTCCCCAGGATGGGAGTTCAAACCCTTCCCACTAATTATGTGAGTCTCCACCCACTGATACAACATATTATGACAAGATGAACACTACGCACTCCCTAGAAGCCTGAACCTGGTCTGCCCCATCCTGCATGCCCCACACATCCAACACCTTAATCAAGTAGCCTTATAATGCCATACTTGCCAAAAGAACATTCCCAACATTTCAGTTTCAACCACATACCCGCAAATCCCCATAGTTCACCTGCTTCTTCCCCCAACCCTCCCCCAAGCACAATGGACAGACCAACCCACACTCCACACCCTAGACCCATCACAGACAAGCACCACCCAACCCAATAGCATCACTGCACCACAGTTATGCCCGTCCACTGCACAACTACACCCTTCCACATCATCACAGATCCTGCCCATATGGGGATTGACCCACAAACTTCCCCTCCCTTTCTGCCTCCTGTAAAACTCTTTTCCATACTCTAGCTCTATGAGTCTGCTCAATTTGCTTAATTCATATCAGTGAGGTCATGTAATTTTTGCCCTTCAGTGCCTGGCTTGCTTCACTCAAAATAAGGTCTTCAAGATTCATCCATGTTATCCCATGTGTTAACACTGCATTTCTTATACAGCTAAATAATATTCCATTGTATGTATACACCACAATTTGTTTACTTATTTATCTGTTGATGGACATTTGGGTTGTTTCTAACTTTCGGCAATAGTGAATAATGCTGCAATGAACGTTGATGTGCATATCCTTAATGGTGTTTAGTCTTCCTATCCATGGACAGGGAATATTCTTCCATTTATTTAAATGCTCTTTGATTTCCTTTAACACTGTCATGTAGTTTTCTCCATATAAGATGTTTCAATCCTTATTTAAATTTATTCCTAGCTATTTGATTCTTTTGGTTGCTATTGTTAATGGGATTTTTTTCTTGATTTCCTCCTCAAATAGCTCATTATTTATCTACAGAAATGCTACTGATTTGAACTTATTTATAAGCTCTAGATTCTTTGTTGTAGATTTCTAAGGGCTTTCTATGTATAGCATCATGTCGTCTGCAAATAGTGTAATTTTTACTTCTTCCTTTCCAATTTGTATGCCTTTTATATCTTTTTGGCCTAAGTGCACCAGCAAATAATTATGACACAATGTTAAATAAGAGCAGTGACTGTGGGCATCCTTCTCTTGTTCCAGATCTTAGAGTGAAACCTTTTAGGATTTCACCATTGAATATGATGTTAGCTGTGGGTTTCTCACACAGCATTTATCAGGTTGAGTAAGTTTCCTTCTGTTATTATCTTTTGAGTTGTTTTTAGCAAGAAGTGTGCTGTATTTTGTCAAATGCTTTTTCAGCATATATAGAGATGATCATGTGATTTTTTTCTTTCAATCTGTTTATGTGGTATATTACATTCATTGATTTTCTTATGTTGAAACATTCCTTCATATCAAGGATAAAACCCACTTTGTCATGGTGCATAATTCGTTGGATGTGTTGTTGAATATGATTAGCAGGTATTTTGTTGAGAATTTTAGCATCTAGGTTCATTAGAGGGATTGTTCTATAGTTTTACTTTTTGGAAGAGCTTAAGGGGATTGGTGTTAGTTCTTTCCAGAATGTTTGGTAGAATTCACCTGTGAAGACATCTGGTCCTGGGCTCTTGTCAGTTGAGAGGATTTTGAGGACTAATTCTATCTCATTACTTGTGATTGGTCTGTTGGGTTCATCAATTTTTTCTTTCATCAATGTAGGTTGCTTCTCTGATTCTAGGAATTTATGTTTCCTCTAAATTATCCTCTTATTAGCATACAATTTTTCAAAGTTATCTTCTTATAATACTCTTTCATTCTGTGTTATAAGTGGTGATAACCTTTTCCTCCTTTCTTATTTTATGTATCTGCATCTTCTCTCTTTTTTTTATTTGTTAGTCTAGTTAAGAGTTTGTCAATTTTATTAATCTTCTCAAAGAACCAGTTTTGGTTTTGTTTATTTTTTATAGTGCTTTCTTATTTTCAATTTAATCCAGCTTTGCTCTAATTTTTGTTATTTCTTTCTACTCGTTTTGTGTTTAGTTTGTTGTTCTTTTTCTAATTCCTACAGGTGTTCTGTTTGGGTTTTAATTTTAGCTATTTCTTCTTTCTTAATATATTTATGGCTATGAATTTCCCTCTCAGTACAGCTTTTTGCAGCATCCCATGAGTTTTGATACATTATGTTGTCATTTTCACTTGTTTCAAGGTAATTACTGATTTCTTTTACTATTTCTTCCTTGACCCACTGTTTGTCTAAGAGTGTGTTGTTTAATTTCCATAGTTTTGTGCCTAATCTGATGCTATGCCCTTTACTGATTTCCAGTTTCATTTCATTTTGGTCAGATAAATTACTTTGTATAGTCTCAATCTTTCTGAATTCATTGAGTGTTGTTCTGTGGCCTAGCATTTGGTCTTTCTTAAGAAATAGCCATGTGTACTCGAAGAAAATGTATGTCCCACTGAATTTGTGTGTAATGTTCTGTATATGATTATTAGGTCTTGATCCTCTAATGTATTATTCAAGGCCTTTGTTTCTTTATGGATTCTCTGTCAAGATGTTCTGTCTAATAGTGATAATGGTATATTAAATTTCCCCACTAAAACTCTAGAGGCATCTATTTCTACACTTAGTTTTTCCCATATTAGCCTCATATATTTTGAGGCACCCTGATTAGATGCATAAATGTTTATGATTGTTCTTTCTTCTTGATAGATTATTCCTTTTATTAATATATAGTGGATTTCTTTGTCTCTTACAATAGTTT
>JAKSZT010054500.1:601386-657978 GCA_026826555.1 Tolypeutes matacus | reverse complement strand
TGTTTGCATGTAAAATTGTTTTCTAACCATCACTTTCAGCCTCCTTTCACCCCTGGGTCTAAGGATGATTTCTTGTAGACAGCATATATATTGGTCATATTTCCTTTTCCATTCTGCCAATCTGTGTCTCTTCACTGGAGTGTTTAATCCATTGACATTCAATATTATTACTCTCAAAGAATTACTTATATTAGCCATATTTTCTTTAGGTTTTTGTATTCCATATGTTGTTTTTATTCCTTTTTATTTTTTAGTTTTTCTTACACTCTCCTCCAACTCTCTTTCCTGACTTTTCCTTTTGACCTGGAGAACTCCCTTTAGTGTTTCTTGAAAGGCAGGTTTGTTATTGACAAAATCTTTTAATTTGTGTTTACTGGTAACTATATGAACTCTCCTGCATTTTTGAATGCCAGCTTTGCTGGATGGAGGATTCTTAGCTGGAAGGTTTTTTTTTTTTTTTTTTTTTTTTTTTATGGCAACTTAAGTATGTCATACCACTGCCTTATTGCCACTACAGTATCAGATGAGAATCAGCATTTAATCTTATCGAGCTTCCCTTGTATGTGATGGATCTCTTTTCTCTTGCTGCTCTCAGTATTCTCTTTGTCTTGAGCATTGGGCAGTTTGACAAGTACATGTCTTGGTGTAGATCTGTTAGAATTTATACTGTATAGGGTGCTATGCCCTTCCTGGACATGTACGTCCATGTCCCTCAATAGGATTTGGAAACTTTCAGCTATTATTTCCTCCAACACTCCTACTGTCCCCTTTCCCTTCTCTTCTCCCTCTGGGATGCCTATAATGCATATGTTTGTGTGTTTCATGTTGTCATTCAAATCCCTAGGTCCCTGCTGTTTCTTCTTTCTTTTTATCTATCTGTTCTATTATCTGTCTGATTTCAGCTGTACTCTTGTCCATATCGCTGATTCTTTCATCTGCTTGTTAAAATCTGCTGTTATTGCTTCCAGTGTATTTTTTATTTCTTGCATTGTGCCATTCATCACCATCATATCTGTTATCTTTTTATGTATGTTTACAATATCTTCAGGATATTCTCCCAGTATCTCTTCCTTCACTTAATTAAGTTGACTTATGATATTTGTTTGGGCATCTCTGATTAATCTCTTCCTTCACTTAATTAAGTTGACTTATGATATTTGTTTGGGCATCTCTGATTTGTTGGTCCATGTTCTGTATGTCCTTCTCTTTTGTACTTTTTTCGTTGCACTAGGTCATGTGTTCCAGTTTCTTTGTATGGCTAGTAAGTTTTTGTTGGTGTCTAGGCATCTATTTATTTTGATGGTTTTATTCAGTTGATTAGCATATCTTTCTAATCTAAGGATTTATTTTGTTGTTGTTTTGTTTGTGGGGTAATGATTCACTCTGAAACTCTATTCCTCTTATTCTATTTCCTTGCTGTTGTCTATGTTACCTTGAAAGAAAATTAGGACAAAAGAAAAGGAAATAGAAGGAAGAGAAAAAGAATAATAGTTATACTAATAGTAAAATTTAGAAGAGGAACTGTACAAGACCTAGGAAATGAAGTACAGAGGAATAAACATTTTAAAAAGTGGAATAGAAATAATAAAATGAGAAACAAAATAGAGAAAAATATATAGAATGAATTAAAAGGCTAGAATGATGAGAAGAGAGGAAAAGGAAAATAATGAAAAAGAAAAAAGTGAAAAAGGAAAGAAAACAGATAAAAAGAGAGAAATAAAAACAAGAAAACTCGAAGACAAACAAAAAGAGGTGGAATGAAATAACAAGAACAGAAAACATAAGATAGAAAATCAAGAAAAGAAAAGAAATAACATAGTTAGAAAAAAATCAGTAAAAGAAAAAAGGAAAGGGAAACACAATAAATAAGAAACAAGACTGCAGCATCTAGTTTTAAAAAAGAGAAAGAGAAAAACTAAAACAAAAATAAATAATAAAAAAAAAACAAGGTAAAACAGTTTTCTTTATTAGGCTCCTAATGAACTTCCCAGGCCACCAGTGTTCATCAGTCAATCACCCTGCAGCTTGCCCTCTGCAGTTTTTGAACCAGGTTTTAGTGAGTAAAATAAGGAGAAAAAGGGAATCTTGAAAAAAGAGAAGAGATCCAAGAAAAAGTAATACAAAAAGAAAATGTATATGTTCCATATCAAAAATTATCAGTTGGATGCCTGATAACCCAGTGTATTACTTCTGTAAAAACAGCCAGCAATCAAACCAGGGATCTTGTATATGCATTTAGGAAATTCCTTCACTGAACTAAAATGTCCCCTTAGGTTAGTTAGCCTTTCAGAAAGCTATCTACCACTTTCTCTTGGGCTGGTTAGATTCCTAGCACTTTGCCAGTGTCCTGCTGGTTAGTCACATGTTTGTCCCTTTCTATTCTCTAATCTAATCCTGCTCTTTATGCAGGTGGTTGGGCCTGACAGCCTGCCTGAGGAGCTCCCCCCTTCCATCTCCCCTTTGTGTCAGGGTCCCTTCTGAGATTCAAAAGGTGCTCAGCTGGCCAAACTCACTGCAAAGAAACCACTCTCCACCTTCCCAGACCTCTCTTCCTCCCAGGGAATGCCCCTCCACACTCCATTCAGAGTAGTGAGCAGTGGGCTAAACCTAGGCTATTTGCCCTGAGGTAGGGGTATATGTGCCAGTTCCAGACACAAGGGAACAACTCATGGTTTTCCTTTGGCTTCTTCATGTTTCCAGTACCTTCCTAGAAGACTCAGAGCACCTTCCTATTCTATATATATATATATACAAAGCAGATCCTTTAGATAGGTTTCTTCCTTCTCTCCACTTATTTTTTGTGAGAGGGTCAGACTCTGCCTATCTACTTCAGTGCCATTTTTCCAGAACCACCAGTAATATGCTTTAAAGTCAGAGTGTGAGAGTCCTCCAACTTCATTCTTTTTTCAGACATTTTTGACTATTGGGGCCCCTTACCCTTTGTATCAGTCAGACAAAGGTGTGTTGATGCAAAGTAACAGATATCTATTGGCTTTTATAAAGAGTATTTATTTGGCATAGAATCTTACAGTTACCAGGCCATAAAGCATAAGTTACTTCCCACACCAAATTCTGTTGCCATGTGTTGGAGCAAGATGGTTGCCAACGTCTGCATGGGTTCAGCTTCCCTCTTTGTTTTAAGCTTCTGTGGCCCCAGCTTCATCCAATATCAGCTTTAGGCTGGGATAAATCTCCTCTCTTTCCCAGGGATCATTCCTCTATGGGCTCAGCTTCTCTGTTCTCTCCATAAGGTCACTTGTAAACTATCAGTCTCTCTCGCTTCCCGGGTCCTCTGCTGTGTTTATGAAGTGGTCTCTATTCCTATCTGTTCTTCTGTGTTTTTACTTCCCGGGGTTCCAGCATCAAAAAATTCTCAATTTACTCCTCTGCAAGTGTTGTTTTGTTTGTAAGTCACTGTCCGCCAAGGGGGCAGGGACTCAACATCCAAATGATGTGGCTCAATTAGGGCCCTAATCATTATTTAATCAAGTAAAAGTAAAACTTCTGGATTTAATACACCCAGAGGAATAAATTAGTTTACAAACACAATCCAATATCTATTTTTGGAATTCATAAAAATTGTCAAACTGTTACACCCTTCCAAATAAATTTGATTATTGGCATTTCAATTTCTGCAAAGAAAGACTGTTGGGATTTATATTGGGATTGCATTGAATCTGTAAATCAGCTTGTGTAGAATTGACATCTTAATGATATTTAGTTTTCCAATCCATGATCATGGAATATCCTTCCATTTATTTAAGTCTTCTTTGATTTCTTTTAGTGATGTTTTTTAGTTTTCTGAATGCAGGTTCTTTATATCCTTGGTTAAGTTTATTTCTAAGTATTTTATTGTTTTTGTCACTATTAAAAATGGATTTTTTTTCTGATTTCTTCCTCAGATTGCATATCATTACTGTATAGAAGCAGTATTGTTTTTTGCATATTAATCTTGTATTCTGCCACTTTGCTGAACTCATCTATTAATTGTAGTAGCTTTGTTTCAGGATTTTCTAGATATAAGATCATGTCACCAGCGAATAGTCAAAGTTTTACTTCTTCCTTGCCTATTTGGGTGCCTTTTTTTCTTTTTCTAGTCTAATTACTCTAGCTAGCACTTCTAGCACAAGATTGAATAATAATGGTGCCAGTAGGCATCCTTGTCTTCTTACTGATCTCAGCAGGGAACCTCTCAGTCTTTCACCTTTGAGTAAAATGCTAGCTGTAGGTTTTTCATATATGCACTGTAGCAAATTGAGAAAGTTTCCTTCTATTCCAAACTTTTTGAGTGTTTTTGTAAAGAAAGGGTGCTGTCTTTTGTCGAATGAATTTTCTTCATCAATATACATGATCATACGATTTTTCTTCTTCAATTTATCAATGTGGTTTATTACACTAATGGATTTTCTTGTTTTGAACTACCCTTGCATACCTGGGAAAAAAGCCCACTTGATTATGGTGTATTATTATTTTAATGTGATTTTGGATTTGGTTTGCAAGTATTTTGTGGAGGATTTTTGCATCTATATTCATTAGAGATGTTTCCTTTGTTTTAGTATCTTTATCTGGTTTTGGTATTAGGTGATGTTAGCTTCTTAGAATGAGTTTGGTAGCATTCTTTCCTGTTCAATTTTTTGGAAGAGCTTGAGCAAGATTGGTATTAAGTTGTCTTTGAATGATTGGTACAATTCACCTATGAAGCCATCTGGTCCTGGGCTTTTCATCTTTGGGAGGTTTTTGATGACTGTTTTAATCTCTTCACTTATGATTGGTTTGTTAAGGTCTTCTATTTCTTCTAGGGTCAGTGTAGGTTGTTTGTGTGTTTCTAGGAATTTGTCCATCTCATCTACATTTTCTAGTTTTTTGGTAGGGTTGTTCGAGTATACTCTTTTTTTAATTGACTTTATTTTTTCTTTTTGCTGTACAGTTCTATGAGTTTCCCACACACACATACTTGCTGGGTCTGTGTCCATTTGCTGGGTTAAGGTCTGTGTCTGTTTCTTGCCGTCTCCTTTCATTTTTCTCCTCCAGGCTTCACTGGGATCTGATCCTATGGACCCCCAATGTGGGAGAGAGGTACCCTGTCACTTGTGCCACCTCAGTTCCTGCTTTCTGACACATCTCACCTTGACTCTCCCCTGTGTCTCTCTTTTGTTGCATCATCCGCCTGGCTTGCCGTGTGTCCACGTGGGCCCCGCTCGCCTGCTCACTTTTTTCCCTTTTTACCAGGAGGTCCTGGGGATCCTACTCAGGTCCTCCCATATTGTAGACAGATGCCCAACCACTTGAGCCACATCTGCTTCCCCATAGTATACTCTTGTAATCTCTTTTATTTCTGTGCAGTCAGTGGTAATGTCCCTACTCTCATTTCTGATTTTATTTATTTGTGTCTTGTCTCTTTTTTCTTTGTCAGTCTAACTAATGTTTTGTTGATTTTGTTGATCTTCTCAAAGAATCATCTTTTGATATTTTTCATACTCTCTATTGTTTTATTCTTTTTTTTTTTTTTTTTTTTTTTTTTTTTTACCGGGAGGTCCCGGGGATCGAACCCAGGTCCCTCCATATGGTAGACGGACGCCCAACCAGTTGAGCCACATCTGCCCCCCTGTTTTATTCTTGATTTCATTTATTTCTGCTCTGATCTTTACTATTTCTTTCCTTCAGCTTAATTTGTAATTAGTTTGTTGTTTTTTTCTAGTTCCTCCAGGTGTGCAATTATGCCTTCAAAATTAGCACTTTCTTTTTTTTTTTAATGTGGACTTAGAGGGCTGTAAATTTCCTTCTCAACACTGCCTTTATGGTGTCCCATAGGTTTTCATATGTTGTGTTCTCATTTTCTATTATCTCAAGATATTTCCTGAATTCTCTTGCAATTTCTTCTTTAACCGACTGATTATTTACGACTGTGTTCTTTAATCTCTACATATTTATGAACTTTCCCTTTTTCCATCCATTACTGATTTCTAGCTTCATATCATTCTAATCAGAGAAAGTGTTTTGTATAATTTCAATGTTTTTAAGTAAATTGAATCTTGTTTTGTGACCCAACATATGGTCTACCTTAGACAAGGATACATGGACACTTGAAAAGAAGGTAAATCCTGCTGTATTTGGTGCAATACTCTATAAATGTCTGTTAGATTTAGTTCATTTATCATGTTATTCAAGCTCTCTCTTTCTTTATTTATCCTCTGTCCAGATGTTCTATCAAATGTTGATATTGGTGTATTGTAGTCACCAACTGTTATTGTAGAGACATCTATTTCTCCCTTCAGCTCTGACAGTTTTTGCCCCATGTATTTTGGGGCACGGAGGTTAGGTACATAAATATTTAGTATAGTTAGTTCTTCCTGCTGAATTGCCCTTTATTAATATATAATGACCTTCTTCAACCCTTATAACAGTTTTGCCCTTAATATCTATTTTGTCCGATATTAGTATCATTACTCCAGCTTTTTTTGGTTACTATTTGTACATATATATCTTTTTCCACCATTTCACTTTTAACCTCATTGTGTCCTTATGTGTGAGGTGATTCTCTAGTAGACAATGTATAGATGGTTCATATTTTTTAGTCCATTCTATCAGTCTATGTTTTTAATTGAGGAGTTCCAGCCATTAACATTCAATGTTATTACTTTAAAGGCATTATTTACTTTGTTTATTTTGACTTTGGCTTTCTGTTGACATATTGTGCTATTGTTTATCTTTTTACCCTTTAATTTACCCTTTATAATAATCTTCATTTCTACACTGTTCTCCAAGTCTGTCACCCTTATTTTTTTCTTTCAGGCTGCAGCACTACCTTTATTATATCTTGCAATTCTGGTCTTTTGGTAAAATATTTTATAAGGTTTTTTTTAATCTGTGAAGACTTTTAACTGTCCTTCATTTTCAATTTTTTAAAATTTATTGGAGTATATCACTCATACATAAATAAAAATAAACCATAAGTGTACAGTAATAGTTTTGAACTTGCAAAGCAAACATACATAATATCATACAGGGCTCATCTTTTTTCCTGGGGCCTTCTCTCCTTCCTCACAACCAAGCTCCTCTGTGTGCTTATTTCCTCGGGCTCCAGCATTAAAACTCAGCATCAGAACTCCAATTCAAAGCAAACTCAAAAATCTCCAACTCTGTCCTTTGTCATGTCTTTTATCTTTGAGATCTCACCCACCAAGGGGCGGGGTTTAATGCCCTAGTGACGTGGCCCAAACAAAGTCCTAATCATAGCTTAATCATTCCCGAAAGAACAGACCAGTTTTAATTCATAACTTAATAATCTATTTTTGGAATTCATAACTATATCATAGTGCCACAAGGTGTGAGTAGGGGTCCTCTTTCTTTCTTTAGTTTATGGATGTCGAGTTATCCCAGCACCATTTGTTGAATGGATAGTTCTGCCTGAACCAGGTGGTTTTGACAGGCTTGTAAAAATCACATGACCAAAGATGTGAGGGTCTGTTTCTGAACCCTCAATTCATTTCCTTTGGTCTATGTGTCTGTCTTTATGATTGTACCATTCTGTTTTTACCACTGTAGCTAGGTAATATGATTTAAAATCCGGAAGTGATATTACTCCAACTTCACTTTTCCATTTTTAGATGTTTCTGGCTATTCAGGACCATTTACCCTTCAAAATAAATTTGATAATTTTTTTTTCTGTTCACTTAATAAATGCCAGGGGAATTTTTATTGGGATGACTTTCAATATGTATATCAATTTTGGTAGAATTGATATCTTAATGCTATTTAGTCTTGGCTCTTCCAATTATTTAGGTTTTTTTCTTTTTCTTTTAGCAATGCATTGCAGTTTTCTGAATAGAAGTGCTTTTCATCCTTGGTTAAGTTTATTCCTAAATATTTGATTCTTTTAGTCTATTGTAAGTGGAATATTTTCTGACTCTTTCCTCTGATTGCTCATTACTAGTGTCTTTTATTTTATTTTATTTATTTTTATTTTTTTATTTTTTAATTTATTTTTTATCCAATAAGGGTTTAATATCTAGAATATATAAAGAAATCCTAAAACTCAACAATACAATGAAAGACAATTCATTTAAACATGGGCAAAAGATTTGAGTCTCCAAAGAGTATATACAAATGGCCAAAAAGCACATGAAAACATGCTCACCCTCATTAGCTATTATGGATATGCAACTCAAAATCAAAATTAAATGACATTTCATACCCATAGAATGACTGTTACGTAAAAATGGAAACTAAAAAGTATTGGAGAGGATGTGGAGATATAGAAACAGCCATTCATTGCTAGTGGCAAAGTAAAATGGCCATGCAGCAGCAGTTGGACCTTGCAATATGGAGAATACAATCACACAATAAATGAGGGAATCTGAATTCCTAACCTGGAGAGCTCTGCCACAATCTCCAAGGGAGCAGCAATAGTCCTCTGAGTGTAGGGACAGTGCCTGTCAAAATAGGATGACCCACTGATGTTTGGGGTGCCTAAGGGTTGCCACCTGAGAGCCTCCTTGTTGCTCAAATGTGGCCTCTCTCTAAGCCAAACTCAGCATATGATTGCATTACCTTCCCCCCAACGTGGGACATGACTCCCGGGGATGAACCTCCCTGGCAATGAGGGATTAATACCAAGTGCCAACTGGCAGCTTTGTGCAGTGGCAGTATCGTAGTCAATGAGGTTTATCCGAGGCACGATTATTGCTAATTGAAAACTTTTCCCAAGTGCCAACTGGTACTAGTGTCTTTTAAAGTCTGTTTCATCTGATATAAGAATAGTTACACTATTTTTTTGTTGTTGTTACTGCATGTATGGAATATCTTTTTTCTAGCCTTTCACTTTCAATCTATTGTTATCCTTGGGTTTAAGGTGAGTCTCTTTCAAACAGCATATAAATATCTCATATTTTCTTATCCATTCTTCCAGTCTTTGTTTTTTTTTTTATTGGGGAGTTTTATTCGTAAATATTTAATGTTATTATTGTAAAGGCAGTTCTTATTTCACCTATTTTGACCTTTGGGTTTTATCTGTCATATTTTATTTTCATCACTCTTAAGACTTTTAGTTACTTTACTGATATAATTTTCATTTCTAGATGCTCTTCCAAGCCTCTCTCTCCACTCTTTTCTTTTTAGACTGTAGCACACCCTTTAGTATTTCCAGCAAAGTCAGTCTCTTGGTTACAAACTCTCAGTTTCTGTTTATCTGTGAATATTCTGAACTTGTCCTCATTTTTGAAAGACAGTCTTCCCAGATATATGATTCTTGGCTGGCAGTTTCTTTCTTGCAGTATCTTAAATATATCATACCACTGCCTTCTTGCCTCCATGGTTTCTGGTGGGAAATTGGCACTTGATCTTATTGGGTATCACTTATATATTATGCATTGCTTTTCTCTTGCTGCAATCAGAATTCTCTGTCTTTGAAATTTGACATTCTGATTAGTATGTGTCTTAGATTTTGTCTATTTAGATTTATTCAGATGGAAGTACTTTGAGCTTCTTGGACATGCATATCTATGTCCTTCAATAGGGATGGGAAATGTTCTACCATTATTTCTTCAAATATTTTTTATGCTCCTTTTCCTTTCTCTTCTCTTTATAGGACACCCATGGCACATATATTTGCATAACTTTTGCTGTTGTTTATTTCCCTGAGACCATGTTCAATATTTTACATTCTTTCCTTTATCTGTTCTTTTGTATGTTCACTTTTGGAGGCCATTTCTTTAAGCTCACCAATCCTTATTTCTGCCCCCTCAAATCTTCTGTTATATCATTCCAATGTATTTTTAATTTCTTTAATTGTGTCTTTCATTCCTGTAAGATATGATATTTTTCTATGTATGCTTTCAAATTCTTCTTTGTACTCATTCAATGTCTTCTTAATATCCTTAATATCTTTAGCCTTCTCATTGAATTTATTAAGTAGATTTCTTTGAATATCCATGATTAGTTGTCTCAATTCTTTTATGTGATCTGGAGGTTTATCTTGTTCCTTTAACTAGGCAATATCTTCCTGCTTCTTGGTATGGCTTGTAATTTTTTGTTGGTGTCTTGGCATGTGGCTTAATAGATGTATTTACTTTGTGTGCAGTTACTTTTTTTAGTTTATGCCTTTCTTGCCCTTTCTCCCTTGCTGGTTGTATAGTAAGAGCCAAGGATGTAGTTGGTGCTCTAATCTGTGGAAGCTCAAGCTGCATACATTGTCCCATGGACCGATGAAGCTTCTCTTTCTTTTCTTCTTTGCCAGGGGATTGGATAGAGCCAGAGCCTTGTGTAATAATCCAAGTTATGCAGGTCAGTTGCCCAGAGACACTGATGAAGTTTTATTTACTTTTCTCCCTTGCTTTGGGCAAAGATGGAGCTGCAGATTTGAGCAGCAATCTATGTCATGTAGGTCCAAAATGACCACAGTTGCCCTGGTAGACTTCTGACTATTCAGTCTATGCCAGGCTTCTTTACATACAGATCAGATTGTATTTCTAGCCTAAACACCAGTCCTACCTCCATCAGGGAGGACGCTGGGGGGACCTGCACCAACCTCTTTGGGAAAATACAGGCCAAACCACAGAGGTTGATGATGATCCTACTTTGGTGCCTCTAGCTGCCTCAGGAGCAATTCCATGACTGGAGTTGAAAGCACTATTTCCCAAAAACAAGGGAGGAAGAGATAGTTGGCTATCCACTTCAGATACTGATTAGAAAATTCAGCTGGCTAAAGTATAAACCTAAAAACAACTAAAGTTTGAATGTGTCCAAGTCAGAAAGAAGCCAGTAGTTGTGGTAGCCACCATTTTGACTCTGTCCCCATCATGAGGGCAAGTAGGACTGATTAAAATGGCAGCTACCCGCCACTTTCTAACTTGGAGAATTCAAACTTAAGCTGTTCTTATGTTTATACTTTAGTCAGCCTTATTTACTAATCAGTAGCTGAAATTGGTGCCCAACTCTCTCTTCTTATCCAATTCCAGCCATCAAAGATCTCCTGCAATGGCTTGTACCACCAGTGGAGAATGAGCACCACCTTCCACAGCATGGAGTTCTCTATCTATGAATCTTCTCTGCAGATGGGCAGTCTCCTCCTTCCATTCTTTGAAGGATGTTGTGGGATGCTCTTCTGACCTCCTGGAGCCCCTAAACAGGTGCTTTAGATAGCTCTGGGTGATTGCTAACTCCCCTGTAGCATGAGCTGACTCTAGGAGCTCCTTACTGTGGTGCCATCTTGCTGGTTGTCCTCTCCCCTTCCATTTTGAAAGACAGCTTTGATCAATATAGAATTCTTGGCTGGCAACTTTTCTCTTTCAGTACCTTAAATATATTATGCTACTTTTTCTCTCCTCCATGGTTTCTGAAGAGTGCTTGATCATATCATGGTTCCCTTATATGTGATGCTTTGCTTTTGTCTTGCTACTTTCAGAATCTCCTTGTTATACCTGATATTTGTCACTCTGAATAGTAGGTGCCTTGGAGTAGCTCTATTTGGATTTATTCTGTTTGAGGTGTGTTGTCTTTCTTTGATGTGGATATTTATGTCTTTCATAAGGGTAGGGAAGTTTTCAGTCATTATTTCCTCAAATATTTTTTCTGCCCCTTTTGCCTTTTCTTCTCCTTCTGAGGCACTGATAATGTGCCTGTTTTTACCTTTTGCATTATAATTCAATTGTCAAAAACTATGTTCTATTTTTTCCATTCTCTTCTCTTTCTGTTCTCTTTTCTTTTCCAATTCAGATGACCTGTCTTTGAAATCAATAATTCTGCTCTTATGTGTCTCTAATGTATTTTTAATCTCATCCATTGTGTATTTCATTCCCATAAGGTTTATTACTTTTCTTTGAAGGCTTTCTAAATGTTCTTTATGCATTCTCAGTGTCTTCTTACTGTCCTTTATTTCTTTAATCATATTTTCTTTAAATTCTTTAAATTGATTTAGGAGAGTTGTGTGATTATCATTGATTATCTTAAATCCTGTATATCTTCAGGATATTTGGTTTGTTCATATGCTGGTCCATATATTCCTGTTTCCTAGTATGGCTTGTAATTTTTTGCTGACATCTATGCATCTGAACTTTTTATTCAATTTACTCTGATGGCCAATTTCTGTCTCTTACCTATTTTTATTTTTTCACAGCTCTTCTTTGACATTTGGTTCAACTTATCCTAAGTCTTTAAAATTTCCCAGCTTAAGTTATCAAAAGCTTGCCAGGAACTCACTAATGGGGTGAAGATTTTCTTCCAGAAGTTAGTGAATAGAGAGACCCAATTCAGTTTTTGTCTATGCTGTTTCCAAATTGGCTAGCAGATGGTGCTCATTGGCACACATTTCTGTGGAGGTGTATCTTTCTGTTTTCCTTTGTTTTGGTCTGGCTGGAGCTGAGATTCAAAGTGGACTCTGCTGGCCAAATTCAGTGAAGAAAAACCCACCAACTCTCCTTCCCTTTTCCTTGTAACAGCTGACTGTGAAGAAGAAGTCTGCTTCCCATTCAGTCAGCTGCAATGAGCCAGGGGTTTTGCCCCCACTTAATATGTTGGGAGTAGGGGAAGGGAGCCCTTCCTGGGGGCTGGGAGGTTTAGTAACTCACAGTTTGTTGTTTTGCATTCTATGTGTCTCTTTCCTTCACACTCCTGGGATTGTGAAACACTGTCCTGGTCTGCTGACCCTCAAAACAGGTCTCTTGGCCAGTTTTGGCTCTTTCCCCATTATTTTTGTGAGAAGGCTGAGCTTTGTCTGCCTAATCCAATGCCATCTTCCCACCATCATTCTATGAAAGACTTTTTAGGCCCTTGAAGTAACTAATGGCATCATATTGACCCTACCCATATTTCATATTGATGTAGAATTTAATCATTGCCATTTATTCCTTTGTGTGTATTTTTTGTCTTGTCACATATATGCTTTTTCCTTGGCTGCTTTTAATTATTCTCATATATTAGAGATTTTGTGTCTCCAACTAAAATTTATTTAATTACAAATCCATGTATTTTCTACTAGAGTATAGTATAGTACAAACTATGTATTGCTGAATGAGAATTATATTTTGCTGAATATGATTCTCAATATAAGAATATTATGCTTCTATTTCCTATAGTGTTATTCAGATAAAAAGAATTAAAATCATTAATAAGTAGATTCTTCCAAAATACAGTAATTCTAAAATTGTATATAACCACTTTTTGTTTTTTGAAAATTTGAAAATAGCCAAGAGATTTCAAAATGATCAAAATGAATAACAAAGTAATAAATTAAAAAAAATCTTCAACTTCATTATGATTCTTCAGTAAGCTTCTGTAATCTACATCTTAGAAGCTGGAAAGCATAAAGTTCTTAACATTTGTCCCATACAATCCTGTACTAGTTGTCCCTTTATTGGTATTTCTAGTGACTTGTTGCAGTGACAATTTCAAGGAGAAATTATTTAAAAAGTTATCCATCAAGTCCTTGGTCTGGTGTCTTCTGCCTCTACATTCTTTCCCTAGGCCAATACCTGCTGATGAGACCCAAGTCTAAAATCCAGGCCTCAAATTTTTTCCTCACTTTAAGAACTTTTATCTTCAGATTTTATGAATATTTCTAAGTCAAGAGGAGGGTTTAGCTGTTTGTGGCAAAGCCATGGTAAAGTTTTTCACTGTCCAGATAACCAAATATAATGATTGAGAGTTAAGAATGCAGTCAAATAGTTCATTAATCTGGAGAAAACAGAAAGACAAGAACTTGGATTCACTAGAGGTACAAATAGGTTAAATAAGGCTTTTTCCTGTTATGTTTTATCTTGGTGTGACCCCTGGGGTAGTAATTTAATGGCTCCATTTTACTCACTAAATAATTTTGTCTCACTGTTTTTCTTGTGTTTCCTGCCTGCGTGATTCTCAAACTTTGGCATATGATTAATCTTTTTCTCAAGCTATAGATATATGGTTTCATTCCCTGGTTAACCCACGGTGCCTCCTTTTTTCCTGGTGCCTGTGCCAACACTTTTTTCAAATAGCTGTTTCCTTGACCATCTGACAGTTCTATATGCAACACATTATTGAAACCCTGAACTTATTTCAACACCTTTTCTTTGCCATTTCATATTTTCAATTTTAATTTTGAAGCAAGATTTTCATAAATTTTTAAAAAATCTAGACAAAAACCTATGCCTCACTCCAAAGTGATTGATAATGATAGCCCAAGTAAAATTTATACAATTTCTGATTTTTAAAAACTGACATGTATATAGACATTATATAAAATATGAATAAAGAAAATAGAATATGTTTAAAAAGAATGATGAAAGAGCCATCTTGTTAAACCCAAATGACCTGGTAGTGAATTGATGTAGCCAAAATAATGTTCTAATCTTCTCCTCAATAATACCTGTTTATAAATTGCATTATTGTGCTAAATCACGGTTATTTTTTAAATAAAAATAATATATCAATTAGTATAACAAGTATTTGCATGTGTTTACAAATACGAGGTCCTTTAAGTTTTTGATTAATTCTAAAAACATACTATAGAATTATGAATTCAAATAGAACTTTATAGTATTATCAAATAAAATGTTTTATATTCATAAGAGAATTTTTCATTCCATCCTACAGATGTGAATCTATAATTTAAAAAACCACTCACATATATCCAAAGTATATTTCACAATCTCCTTTATTAATGCACGCAAACATTTAAAACTACACCCTCTATGATTAAATAATGTCAGAAACAGACTCAGGAAATATGGACTTGGAAACTCCTGGCGAGAAGTTAGTGGAGGAGGCCCATTAATACCTTCATAAATCTCTTCCAGGGTAGGATAAAATAGTCGAGCAAAAAATGCTATCCCCATCTTGGAGAGTGATTCAGTAGCTTGAATTCAAATTCACTAGTCTAAGGTGTCAAACTGTAGTACAAACTTGGAGTATCTCGACAGTCCAAAGGAGCCATTTGTGATCTCACATCAGGAGTTTTCAGTATGGTTGATATTTAATCTTCAGAGAAAATACAATGTAGATGAAGGTTATAATGAAGTGGTATGTAGAACTGATATGAAATTTGGAAATCCAAAAGTAGATAATTTTCTTCCAGACAGAATGTCAAGTTAGGTCTCTAGTCAGCTAAAGATCTCTTTCTGTAGCAAGGACACTGGAAATTTCAGTCTCCAGGAACCTGTGCAGTGAGACCAGTTGCTAAGCAGCCTGGCCACAGAGGGCAAGAATTGGTTATGAGGAGCTCCTAATATGCTACTAAGTTTGTCTCTCATTGGTCCAGATTTGGGTGGGGCTGATTATGTTAATAATCAGGTGAATTGTGACACCATTGGGCAGGTAGAGACTGACACATGTTATTAATTGTGCTATGTGATACACTACAGAGTAGTAAGGCAGCCTGTAACTTAATGAAATTCACAGTGTACTAAGATATCCAGAAAATTACAGTAAAATATAGGCTAGGGTAGAGATATACCCAGGGTATTATAGGAAGTCATAAGAAGGAGCAATTAACTCTGTACATGAAGTTTTAGGGCTTCCTAAATGGGATAATGCCTCAACTACATGTTAAATTATGGGTAAGCATTTTATGGTGGACCAAGAAGGGAGTCAAAGAATGGGGTATTTTACAGATTTCATTCTAGGCAGATGAGACAAAGTTTACAAAGGCATGGAAAATGAAAGAGGATGAATGGCCAGAGATCAGGTTGTGGAAGAAAGCAGATATGAAGTCTCAGAATACGCTGACTCTTTGTGACACAGTTTTGATTTGTTGACTCAAGATTTATATTTAATGGGATGAGGAAACACCTGTGCAAGAGTAAGTGTAAAACATCATTAATGTTGTATTTCAATGAAAGATAAGCAACAATAATTATTTAATGAAACTCTGTGGATTTGTTTTCATAAGGATGGAATCATCTTAAGGACGTTCATGTGAAGCTATCAAAAACAAAACTAGTATGCATCTAGCTTCTGTTAAGAATTTGTAGGGCAGCAGAAGATTATATATGATTCATTAGTAGGAAGTTAAAATGTGACTTGAGTACTATTAAGAAATTAGGGTTATATTAGATAATCAACATCTACACAGTTATGGAGTTTTTAACAAAATGACAAAATAACAAATTGTTCTGATCTAAGCTGAAAACATGTATTTTTCAAATTATTTGCTGAAACAAAACCTGTGTTCATCTATTGAAGTCCACATAACCAATTATATAATAAATTGTATTATGTTTTATAAAGGAAATTTTACTCAGCCCTGCCATATTTTTCTAAAGAATATTAACTAGAGTGCCTTTTCTGTGAGCTTTTCATTTGTGTCTACATCTACATGATAGCACTGCTTTATGTCAGTCCATTTGATTATAAATTCTCTTTATAGCTCTTCTTAAAAGGGAGAGGAGCTAAAAAAGTATTTGGATGATGACTAGCAAGTGATATTGCTAACTCAGACAATTAGGCACATCTTTCTTTTTAATACTTTCCCTTAGCCACTTATCATTTGTATCTCCTTAAAGTAACAGAACATGTAAAAATATAGGAAACCGCTCTTACAATATACTACAAGTCCTATAAAATCAAACAGAAAGAATTAGAAAACTTTACCAGAAATTAAGATGTAGCATTGAGTGCATAGTAGAATTCTTAAATGTTTATAAAAGCTACAGTAATGATGGGATTAGAATTCGAAACAATATTATATAGTTAGACCTAAGTTCTTTCTCCTTAGCCAAGTCAGTGAATTGGTAAAAAGCAGATCTTGACTCAATGGTTTCTAACTTATTGATAGATCAAAGGAACTTGGAGGACTGAAAATCTGCATTAATCTAAGAAACTGGCAGTAGAGAGAGTACAGGATATTATACATTTGGAGTGTATGTCAAATAATGTAGCAATACATATTTTAAAAGCAAAACTTTGTTGCAAATTCACAGAGCCATTGCTTTTTATGGCTACTCTTATAATTTGTCAAAATTTCAAAACTGTTCTACTTCTACAAAAAAAAATTCCTACTTCTGAACATGAAGACCTTACTTCTAGCTCCTTAATTCCATCACTCAATAATTCTGATCCAAGATATCATTGCAGATTTCCTTTAGATTTTCTCCAAATCTCTTGTTTTCCTCACACTTTACTTTCTTCTTTATCCAGCCTTCTCTGAGAACCTATATTTAATACAGTGACAGTTAAGTGTTTTCATACTCTGTATTTGCAATGCTTCTTCATAGCATTAAAAGAATTGTATTGAAATTTTTGTTTGCATGTTTGTCACTCCAATATACAGTGAATTTTTAATTACTAATATATATAAATTCTAAGTGAAATAAAGTATAAGTTGAATAAAGAGAGTAGAAACATGGTATGGTAATTTCAGGCTTTTATGGACTCCAGAAAAGATCATGTCCTTAGAGCTAATCCTTTCTTGTGGGTATAAACATACTGTAGGTGGGAACTTTTTTCAGTTAGATTACTTCAGTAGGGCATAATCGATGGTGGGTCTCAATCCTTTTACTGGAGTCTTTTATAAATGGGATGAATACAGAGAAAGGGACACAGCAACTCAGAGAGGAACACACAGAAGCTGAGAGAGAAAGCCCCAGACAGAGCAGCACAAAGCTGAAAATATTGGAGACCGAAGGAGAAGGCAGAGACCAGCACATGTGGCCATGTGTCTTCCCTTGTGACAGAGCAGTCCAGGATTGTCTGCAACCACTCAAGGAGAGAGTGTCACCTGATGATGCCTGATGTGGACATTTTCTCAGCCTCAGAACTGTAAACTTGCAACCTAATAAACCCCAATTGTAAAAGCCAACCCATTTCTGGTATATTGCTTTTGGCAGCTTTTAGCAAACTAGAACTCATGGCTGTGGAGTAATAGAAAAATGATTTCAAGGAAGTGGATGTAGCCCAAGTGACTGTGCTCCCACTTACCACCATAGGAGGTCCATGGTTTGATTCCCAGTGCCTCCTAAAGAAGACAGTGAGCTGGCATGATGGGCAGGCATGGCAAGCTGACATAACAAAATAACACAAGTGACACACAAAAAAAACATAATGAGAGACACAACAAAAGCAGGGAACGGAGGTTCCCAGGGCCTCCTAAAGAAGACAATCAAGACAACGAGCTGACATGATAGACAGGTGCGACAAGCTGTTACAACATGATGATGCAACAAGAGGCACAAGAAGAAAAAACATGAGAGACACAACAAAGCAGGGAATGGAGTGGGCTCAAGTGATTAAGTGCCTCCTTCCCACATCAGAGGTCCCAGGTTCAGTTCCCGGTGCCTCCTAAGAGAAACAAGGATACAGCAAGTGCAAACAATGAAGGGGTGTATTATTCACCAAACTTGAAGCAATCTGGAGAGCATTTATACAGGAAAAAATGACTGAACCTTGATAAGAACAATGAGTTTTGGGGCATTTTAACTTTCCCTAGTCCCATTCATCCTATCAAACTCCGGGTAGTCCTGAAACCCTGCCATCATGATGAAAACCAGCAGTTTCATAGCTATGGGGGGGGCAGCACATGGTTGTAGCACCTTCCAAGCCTCATTTCCAAGACTTGTCATTTCACCTGACTGGTGGTTTCCTGGAAGATCCCATTCACAGTACTATCTTTATTTTACATGACTCAGAGCCCCTCCCAGTGCAAAAATCTTTTCCCCAGGAGCATTTGTTGAAAACAATTAGAAGCAATTGTTCAGTTTTGTGCCTGTGTGAGGTGGTAGATAACAGCTGGGGCAAAAACATAAACTAACCAAAAGCTTAATGGAAAAGCTGGAGAATGAGAAGATGGTAGGGGTTTTGACAAACTCCAACATTTTCCTGGGATACTAAAAGGCCACTTTCATGCAGAGGGCTACGTGCATGCTAAGGATAAACCTGAGAAAATTCTAAACCAACAATTTTTGGCAAGGAGAAATCAAAGTCCACATGCATGGCTGGTGGAAATGTAAAATTGTTCAGTTGCTTTGGAAAACAATTCAGTAGTCTCTCAAATAGTTAAATAGAGTTGCCATATGACCTAGCAATTCCACTCTCCTAGGAATATATACAAGAGAAATGAAAGTACATGTTTACTCAAAAACTTGTACATGAATATTCATAACAAGGACCAAATGCCCATCAACTGGTGAATAGATAAACAAATGTGATATATCCATTCAATGGAATATTATTTAGCTATAAGAAGGAATGAAGTACTGATATATGTGACTAAATGGATGAACCTTAGAAAGTGTATGCTAAGTGAAAGAAGCCAGACACAAAAAGTTCACATATTGTATGGATACATTTATATAAAATGTAAAGAAGAGGAAATCCATAGTACATTATTGGTTGCCAGTGTCTGGGGGATAGGCAGGAATGAGGAGTGAATGTTAAAGTGTAAAGGGTTTCTTTTTGGGATGATGAAAATATTTTGCAATTTGACATTGGTTATGATTGTACAACCTTATGCATATAGGAAAACACTTAAATGTACACTTTAAAGGGGTGAACATGATGGTATGTGAATTATTTCTAAATAAAACAAATGAAAAATCATATTGATGCTTTTTTTTCAATTTTGCAGCAGTGAGATACTGTTATAATTAGAAACTCAGTTTATCTGAGTCCCTTTCCCTGAGGATAAAACATGCCCTCCCCCATTAACTCTTAATTCACTTTACAAAGAACAAATAAATTTTTCCTACAAAGCATCTGTAATATACTTGGCAATGTTATCCAACAAACAAAAAAAAATAACAGCATTTTTCTTAAAATTTACAACTTTATGTAAAGGACACATGCATACACGTTTGTTGTATTTATTTGAATTAGAGGCCTTTGATTCTGCTGAAAATAGAGACACTCACTAATGAAATAGAACTTCACATGTTCAAGTTCCTAGTTAAATGCTCTTGGTGGCTTGTGTGAAACGTATTCTAAATCCCTTTTTTTTTTGAATGGCAGCGTCCTTCATGAAATCTAATGACTATCCTTACGAATATGCTTACCTTATGAAACTAAAGCAGAAATATTTTTGTGTGACTGGGCAGTTTGATATTGTTTATGAATTCCAAAAAAGTAAATACTGGATTATGTTTGTAAACTGGTCTGTCCCTCCTAGCATATTAGATATATTGGATTCAGAGGCTTCGCTTTTACTTGATTAAATAATGATTAAGGCTTTGATTGGGCAACGTCAGTAGGACATTGACAAAACTACACCACAGAGAAGGGAGTTGGGAGTTTTGATCCTGGAACCCGGGAAGTAAACACACAGGAGAAGCAGATAGGTGAGGAAAGAGAGAAGTTTCCATTAGGCACAGCAAAGGTCCCAGGAAGACAGATGAGCCAGTCACCTGAGAGTCTACAGCTGACCTTGTGGAGAGAAGAGAGCAGCTGAGCCCAGAGAAAAACAAGACCCAGGAGAGAGATGAGACTTATCTCATCCTACAGCTGATATTGGAAGAAGCTGAGACCATGGAGCCTTAAGAGGAAGAAGAAGGCTGAACGTTGGCAGTCATCTTGCTCCAACACATGGCAACAGACTTTGGTGAAGGAAGTAACTTATGATTTATGGCTTGGTAAATGTAAGCTTCTACTCCAAATAAATACCCTTTGTAAGAGCCAACAGATTTTTGGTATTTTGCATCAGCACCCTTTTGGCTGACTAATACACCAACCTTACCCTAATGTACATAGTATTACTCTATCCCTGGTAACTCTAAACAACATTGAAGATGATGCTGATTCATCTCCATCAGTCTTTCATTCACATCTCAGCTTCACCCTTCCTAACACTCCATGTCAAAGGGCAACTAACTAAGGCCAATGGGCAAAATCCTGCTGGCCACCTATTTTGGAAATGTTTTATTGGAATATAATCTTGTCCACTCATTTAAATATTTTCTATGACAGATTTTACCCTAAAAGAGTAGAGTTGAATAATTTTGACAGAGAGCATATAGTCCACAAAGATTAAAATATTTACTATTTGGCCCCTTAGAAAAAAGAAAATTCATTCCCTGTTCTATAATGTAGTTCCAAAATCCCAAGATTTTTGTTTGCTGTTTTGTTTTGTTTGTTCCTTGACTTTCTTTCCTTCTCTTAATTGCTGCAACTGGAAGAGAATGTCCTTCTAATCCAGGAGTGCTTGCCTTTTGTCCAAATTATGTACTTTGTTTTCTATACTATACTATACCATATTATACTAGAAAATCATGAGAACAAGGTTATTTACCCCCTGAATCATTATCTCACTCTGCCTAGGATATAATAAGAGCTGAATCTTTATCAAATACATAAATCACTGTGTTGATTTATAGCATTAAATTAATATATTTATTTATATATTATTAACACATTTATAGGTAAACCACCTCAAACTTATTTTGAAACAAGAGAATAAAATTAATAAAATGCTCCAATTCTCCTAATTCCCATCTTAATATTTTTCTAATCATATAAAACATGTGAGTACTGTCTTACTCCAAAAAGAATTTACTATTATGCAATATAGAAAATACTTTAAACTTGCTCCAGAAACATATTGTCACTGTTTTATAAAGTAAATTTGAGAGCATTTGAAGGAAATCTAAAAAAATGCTAATATCTTAATTGTAAATAAGCTTGCCACACAAATATATAGTATCATTTGGTATGAGCTAAGAAACTGTATATCAGTAATATTTTTGGGTCCTCTAGAAGTTTTGGGAGGTGTTTCTGTTTCTCATAACTAAAATTTCATAGTCACTTTTAAACTTCTCTTTTCATTATTTTGTAGTGTGCTCTTTGAATAGAAAATAAGTAAAAAGCATAATGTATTAATAAAATTTAAGATGTGGGGTTGTTTGCAAGTTGGGCACATGAAAAGTAGTGAAAGAGTATTGGGTTGAACCCATAATGTAAAAGAAGGGAGATCATGGGATAGTCAAGATCAAACACCTGGATTTTACTTGGAGATGCTTCTCCAAACTTGAGGCTGCTACAAGTAGCCACGAGAAAACAGATGTAAGTACAAATAGCAGTTACTAAAATGATCTGACTAAGGCTGTAGATAGTGTTTCTTTGGTCTAAGGCTACATTGAATGGTCTAAAAGCATGCCTCCTACATGATGCTTTAAGGAATCTCCCTGGTATATGAGAGCATTTTGTTGACACTAGTATCTGCAACTACTAATTTGGTCTTGGATATATTTTTTCTTAAATATTAATGTTTAAGATAAAAAGAAATTGGTTTCATTGGTTATGTCCTATGTCTTTATTTTAAATTTTATTATATAAGATAATTTATCTCACCAAATTCCATGGTAAATTTATCAGTACCAACCATTATGAAATTGTAAAATTATTTTAAAAATTATAATGGTGAATTACTTAGTCAAAAATAATTCACTCATTATTTAGAAGGCTAATCTTTAACAAAATATGAATTTTAGTTTTTATGAATATGTTATTAGATATTAAATTGAATATTAAATGGAACACAGTAAAAAGTATTATTCAAAAGGATATTTTATATTTTATTTAGTCTCTAATGAACATTAGAATAATAGAGCAGCCATGTTACTTTCTATTCTAGTACCTAGGAATTTTCTCAAATTTTAATTGTTAGTATCATCAAAAATAGATAGCTTACAAAGATTATACATAATTTTTATTTTATAAAAGCAGTTGAATTGAGATGTACTCATATACCATAAAATGTATCCAGTGTGAACAATCAATGGCTTTTATTATAATCAGAGTTGTGCATTTATCACCACAATCAATTTTAGAACATTTTAATTATTTCAAAAAGAAAAACTCTATAACCCTTTCAATCCCTCTATCCTTCCCCATACCTACGTAATCACTAATTTAATTCCATCTCTATAAATATATTTATATTTTATATAAATGAAATCATACAATATGTAGTAATTTGTATCTGATTTCTTTCACTTAGCATATTGTGTTTTTTTTAATTATTTTTTCTAATTAGAGAATTTGTAGGTTTAGAGAAAAGTCTTGTAAAAAATACATTCTCATATACCCTCCCCCATTGTTGACACTTTGTATTAGTGTGGTTTTTCTGTTACAATTGATGAAAGAACATTAAAATATTATTGTTAGCTATAGTCCAGAGTTTACATTTTTCCCATATACCACCATATTATTAGCCCCTTGTAATAGTATTGTACATTTGTTATAATTCATGAACAAACATTCTATTTGTACTATTACCTACAGTCCATCATTCACAATATGGTTCACCAAGCTATGTAGTCCCATGTTTTCTAAAATAATCCAAAGTGTACACTCGATGGCTCTCAGTATAATCACAGAGATGTGCATTAATCACTACAGTAAATTTTATAACATTTTCAATACTCAACAGTAATCCATAATTTATATTAATTGCTTTTTTCTCATGCATCACTATATTATTAACACCTTGTAATAGTGATATAAGTATGTTCTAGTCATGGAAAGAATATTCTTGTATTAATATTTGTATTATTAACCACATTTCTCATCCACCCCCGAGTTCAGTATGTTATACAGTCTCAAGTTTATCCTCTAGCTTTCCTCTTATTGACGTTTATGACCCTAGACTTCATCTTTCAGCCACAATCATATCTATAAATCAGCGCTGTTAATTATACTCACAATACTGTGTTACCATCATCTATTCATTTCCAAACATTTGCATTTAAACTTATTAAAATTCTATAGACATCAAGCATCAGCTCCCACTTCTCAACCCTCATTTTATCTCATTTTAACCTATATTCCAGAGGTTAATTCCATGATTTTACTCATTATAATTAGATCATATTAGTGATATCTTAAAATATTTGTTCTTTTGTGTCTGTCTTATTTCACTCAACCTACTGTCTTCAAGGTTCATTCATGTTGTCAAATGTATACCACTTCATTTCTTCTTACATCTCAATACTTATTCCATAATAACCATATACCATATTTAGTTTATCCATTCATCAGTTGAAGGACACTTAAGTTATTTCCATCTTTTGGCAATTGTGACTAATATCACTATGAACATTGGCGTCAAAATGTCACGTCACTACTTTGAGTTCTGAATATATGCCTCATAGTGAGATTCCTGGATCATATGGCAGTTGCATATTTAGCTTTCTGAGGAACCACCAAACTGTCTTCCACAGTAGCTACATCATTCTACATTCTCACCAACAATGAAGGAATGTTCCTATTTCTCCACATCATATCGAACACTTGTTGTTTTCTCTTTTTTAAATAACAGCCATTCTACAAGGTGTGAAATGATAATAATTCGTAGTTTTGATTTTCATTTCTTTGATATTGTTATTGAACATTTTTCATATGCTTTTTGGCTATTTGTATTTCCTCTTTGGAAAAATGTTTATTTAACTCTTTTGCACATTTTTAATAGGGTTGCTTGTCTTTTTATTTTTGAGTTGTATGATCTCTTTTTATAACATGGAAATCAAGCTCATATCAGATATGTGGTTTTCAAATATTTTCTCCCATTGAATGTCACGTTCTTGGCAAAGTCATTTGAACCTCAAAAGTGTTTAAATTTTAGGAGGTCTGATTTATCCATTTTTTACCTGTCATAGCTCATGCTATGCATGTAAGATTTAAGAAACCACTACCTACTAAAAGATCTTGAAGCTGTTTCCCTGTATCTTTTTCTAGGAGTTTTATTGTTCTACCTTTTATATTGAGGTCTTTGATCCATTTTGGGTTAATTTTTGCAAAAGATGTGAGATATGGGTCTTCTTTCTTTCTTTTGGATATAGATATCCATTTCTCCAGTCACTATTTCTTGAAGATATTGCTCTATCTTGTAAGGGTGGACTTGATTGTCAAAAATCAATTGACCAGAGACTTGTGATTTATTTCTAAACTCTCAATTTGATTCCATTGGTCAATATGTTTATCTTTATGCCAGTACCATACTGGTTTTACCATTGTAACTTTGTAGTATATTATTTTAATTTATTTTATGTTTAAAGAAGCTTTAGATTACATAAACTTTTAATAAAAATATACGGAATTCCCATATGTCCCAACCCCTCCCACTCACACATTCTCCCCCATTAACAACATCTTTCATTAGTGTGGTCCATTTGATACGATTGAACACATATTGAAGCATTACTACTAACCATGGATTATAGTTTACATTTTGGTTTACACTTCGCACTGCACAATTTGATAGGTTTTGACAAAATGTATAATGACCAGTACCTGTCATTGCAATGTCATGCAGAACAATTCCAATGTCCCAAAAATGTCCCAATGTTACACCTATTCTTCCCTCTCCCTCCCTTCAGAACCTCTGGTGACCACTGCCATTATATCAATGATAAGAGTTCTTCCATTGCTAGAATAATAAAAAGTTTACAATAGAGTAATAATAAGTCTATTTTAGTACCTTGTTCTTTCCCCAGTCTTAAAGATTTTGGATGGTGATACCAACTCTGTTTCTAATTGAAAGGGGGCTTAGATCCCATGGAGCAGATGAATGGAAATGTCTTGCTTGCAGTTACAGACACCGTCTGTTCCTTGGGATGGGTGTTGTCCATCTTCATCTCTTTGTTATTCATTCTGGATGAGTTTAATGAAATGGAGAGTAAGTACTGCAACTCTGCTGACATTCAAAGCTCAACTGGCACAGACCAAAGATTTAGGTCTCTGGGACATATATTTAACAAGTATAGTGCTAATTATAACTTCAAATAAAAGGGACAGAAGAACCATGTGTAGAGAAAATATAAATGAGTCTAACTTTGTTACATTGGGGAGCATAAATTCCAAAGGCCCACTGACAAGGTGCCAAATTCCTGAGCCTGTCTGTCCTGCTTATAGTGTCTAGATGTCTCTAGAGCCCTGAGGAGCCCCTCTATATGAGGTACTGTTTACTGTGGCCGTCAATGAGATCCTGCTGAGACGTGCATAAGCATAACCACTGGAATGACTTCCCAACTCACTTGGAAATCCCTTAGCCATAAAAACACATTTGTATTTAATATTTCCCCCTTTTGGTCAAGTTTTTTTCCCAGATTTATTGCTACTTGGTGCTTGGTAATAATCCCTCGGTGCCAGAGAGGCTTATCCCCAGGAGTCATGTCCCATGACAGGGAGAATGTAGTGCATTTATGCGGTGAGTCTGGCTTTGAAAGAGGCCACCTTTGAGCAGTAAGGAGGCTTTTGGGAGCTAACTCTTAGGCAATATATAATAATAGGCTAATTTTCTATTTCACAAGAAAAGGTTTATAATTACTATCAATACCAAGGGCCTGGTGTGATGGTCTGTCTTCCTTCACTACCACTGTCCATGTTCTCAAGGGATTCTTGCTGTCCTATTAGAGAATGTAGTATGACTCCCCAAGATGGTAATTCAATATTCTTTCAGTTATTGTGAGGGTCTCCACATACAGAGACAACATGCCATGAACACTTGAACATATCCATTTGACTTAGAGGCATGTCCCAGGTGCACCCATCCCAATACATCCCCTTATGACTGACACCACACACACCAGTAATCCACCCCTGCTACAGTTGTGACCTATGTGTGATCCAAAATCTCTCCAAAAATTAGGCTGAAAATAACCAAATATAATTAATAAAAAGTAAAATAAAAATAATTTTAAAATAAAACATAAGATATAAAAAATAGAAAACTACAGAACTGAAAGAAAAATTTTTATACATTGTGTCATTCATCACTGTAAAGTATGTTATCTTATATGTACAGTGAAAATTTCTTCCATATGTTCCCTCTGTCTTTTTTTTTTTTTTCATTTTATCTTCAAAGAAGCTTTAGGTTACAGAAAAGTCACATAAAAAATAGGGGATTCCCATAAATCCAACACCCTCCCCATCTTCCACTCTCCCCTAATAATAACATTTTACATGTGGACACTACATTTGTTACAATTGATGTACAGATATTGAAGCATTGCTACTAACAATGGTCAATGGTTTACATTATGGTTAACCTCTTATACCATACACTCTTAAAGATTTTGATGAAATTTAAAATGGCTTGTACTCCTTATTGCAAGATCATAGAGAACAATTCCAATGCCCTAAAAATGTCCCTCCTTTCCCCTTGGAACCTCTGGTAACCGCTAAGTTTAAATTTTTGAAGAATAAGTTTCATAGTTGCATGCAATAATATCAAGGACTTGACATATTGGTCTGTTTTCTTTTATTAGACACTGCCTATATTCTTGAGAGATTCTTGTCCCTCTAATTGAGAACATAGCAGAATTCCACAGAATGGGAGTTTAATATTTTCTTGTTTATTTTGTGGGTCTCCACCCACTGAGATAACACACTATGAGAAATTAACACTTACATAATCCATAGAAGTATGCCCCAGGTGCACCCTATTTCACATATCCTCTCACACCCAATGCCTTACACCAGTAACCCTCCCCTGCCATATTTGCCAAAAGAACATTCCCACCATTGTAATTTTAACCACAGACCTGCAAATCCCCAGAGCACACCTCTTCCTTCCTCCAACCCTTTCCCCAGTTCCATGGATAGTCCAACCCAAATCCCCACCCTCCACTCCCTCAAAGACCATCCCCATAGAATCCAATGACATCATTGCACCACTCTCTTTCCCCATCTACTTCCCAAACACACCCTTCCATCTTATCATAGATTTTGTCTAGGATATAAAGGACCTGTATTCAGAAAACTACAAAACATTGCTAAAAGAAACAGAAGAAGATTTAAATAAATGGAAGGACATTCCAGGTTCATGGATTGCAGGACTAGATATCATGAGTATGTAAATTCTACCCAAACTGATTTACAGGTTCAAAGCAAGCCCAATAAAAATTCCAACAGCAATTTTTGCAGAAACTGTAAAGCCAATAATCAAATTTATTTGGAAGGGTAAGATAACCCGAATGGCCAAAAATGTCTTAAAAAAGAACAATGGTGAAGGACTGTCATTTCCTGACTTTAAAGTGTATATTACTTAGCTACAGTGGTAAAAACAGCATGGTACTGGCATGAGGACAGAGAGATTGGGCAATGGAACCAACTCAAGAACTCAGAAATTGACCCTCACATCTACAGTCAAGGGATTTTTGACAAGGCTGTTTAGATCACCCAGCTGGGCCAGAACAGTCTATTCAACAAGTGGTGCTGGGAGAACTGTATAACCATAGCCAAAAGAAAGAAAGATGGCACCTATCTCACACCTTATACAAAAATTAACTCCAAATGGATCAAGGACTTACATATAAAAAGAACAACCGTAAATCTCTTAGAATAAAATGTAGGAAAACATCTTCAAGTTCTTGTGGAAGGTGATAATTTTGCAATCTTATGACAAAAGCACAAGGAACAAAAGAAAAAAAGTAGATAAATGGTACCTCCTCAAAATTAAACACTTTTGCAACTCAGAGGGCTTTATCTTATTAAATTTATCGAGACCTCTTCTGTGTCCCAACAAATGAGCTGTCCTGGAGAATAATTCATGTGCACTTAGAAGAATTTTGTATCCTGCTGTGTGGGAGTGAATTGTTCTGTGTTTATCTGTTAGTTCTTATTCACTTATCTTATTACTCAGATTCTCTATTTCTTTATTGATCTTCTGTCTATATGTTCTGTCTATTGATATTAGCAGAGTATTGAAGTCTCCAACTATTATTGTAGAAACTCCTATTTGTCCCTTCAGTTTTGCCAATGTTTGCCTCATGTATTTTGGGGCACCCTGGTTAAGTGCATAGATATTTATAATTGCTATTTCTTTCTTATGAATTCCCACTTTTATTAATGTATTTTTTCCTTTTGTCTATTTTAACAACTTTGCTTTTAAAGTCTATATTTTCTGATATTACTATAGCTATCCTGGCTTCTTTTGTGTTACTGTATTTGTAGAATATGATTTTCCAGCCTTTCACTTTCAACCTATTTGTATCTTTGGGTTTAAAGTGGATCTGTTGTAGACAGCATATAAGTGACACAATATTTTAAATCCATTCTACTTATCTGTTTTTGATTGGGGAGTTCAAATCATTAACATTCAATGTTATTACTTTAAAGGCAGTATTTACTTCACCCATTTTATCATTTGGCTTTTTTATGTCATATCTTATTTTTAACACTCTTTCTACCCTTTTAGTTACTTTTACTGATAATCTTCATTTATAGACGCTTTTTCAAGCCTCTCTTTCTTTTCCTTTCAGCCTGCAGGACTCCCTTTAGTATTTATTGTAGGGTAGGTCTCTTGTTAATGAACTCTTTCAGTATCTGTTTATCTCTGAATATCTTCAACTCCACCCCCTTTTTTATTCTTAAGCTACTGGGGGCTGGGGATTGGACCTAGGACCTTGTATGTGGGAAGCCAGCCCTCAACTATAGAGCCACATCAGCTCCACTGAATTGATTGTTTACTTTGTTTTACTTGTTTTGGTTTTACTTGGTAGGCACTGGGAACTGAACCCAGGACCTCCCATGTCGGAAGCAGGGGTTCAATTGCTTGAGCCACAACTGCTCCCCTTACCTTCATTTTTGAAGGACAATTTTACTGGATATAACATTCTTGGTTTGCAATTTTTCTCTTTCAGTATCTTAAATATAGCATATCACTACCTTCTCACCTCCATGGTTTCTAAAGGGAATTCATCACTTAGTCTTATTGGCCAGCCCTAGTATGTGATGAATTGCTTTTCTCTTGCTGCTTTCAGAATTCACTCTTTTATCTTTGACATCTGACATTCAGAGTAGTTCTATATGTATTTATTTGGATTGCAGTATGTTGTGCTTCTCGGACATGGATATATATGCCTTGCAAAAGAGTTGGGGAATTTGTGACCATTATTTCTTCAAATAGTCTTTCTGCCCCTTTTCCCTTCTCTTCTCCTTCTGGAACACCAATGACACATATGCTTGTGTTTTTTATGCTCTCATTCAGCTCCATGAGACCTGCTCCATATTTTTCATTCTTTTCTTTCTCTGTTCTTCTGTCTGTTTGATTTTTGAATCCATGTCTTAGAGCTCACTGCTCCTTTCTTCTGTTTCTTCAGATCTGCAGTTATATGCCTCCAGTGTATTTTTAATTTCATTTATTGTGCCTTTCATTCTCCTAAGATCTGTTATTTTTCTTTGCATATTTTCAAATTCTTCTTTATGTTCACCCAGCATCTTAATATCCTTAATTTCTTTGGCCATTTGAACATTTTTGATTAGTTGTTCAAATCTTGTATCTCACCTGGAGGTTTAATTTGTTCCTTTGACTGGGTTAAATCTTCCTTTTCTTGGTGTGGCTTGCAATTTTTGCTGTTGTCTTTGTATATGATTTCCTTATTGTGTTTATTCTGAGACTCTGCGTCTCTCTCTTGCCTAGCTCTTCCTTATTGATTGGCTTTGTGCTAAAGCTCTTCTTTGACCCTTAATTGAACTTATTTCTTCTCTCCCACTGTTGATAAGTTATAGCCACATAGTACAAATATAACAAAAGTTCTTATTAACATGTATTTGGTTAAGCAAAGAGCGCCACAAAAACCTTCTTGATTTATTTTTTTGTCCTTCTCCCTTCTTCACTACCGAAGATCTATACAATTGTTGAGTCTACCATCTAAACTATTAGTATAATGTTATCAGAGGATTGGAAATTTTTTTCATGTGCCCATAGAGAAAACCTTGAGGTTAACATGGAAGGAACTAGTTCCATCTCAAACCTATGGAAAGAAGGGTTTTGGACTATTGCAGGATTGCAAATTCAGGTTCTTGAAAAGAAGTCCTACCTAACATGATCATCAAAAAGGTTATCATACTCAACATTTCAGATCTCAGTTCCTTGTAAAACTGCAAATATTTATAGGTGGAAAAGTTTTCAGGGCTAAGATATTTGAGATGGGCAACTATATAACGCAGAGTTTGCTCTGTTGAAAGAACAAGACTGACAGACTCTGTCCTTAGCTAAGTTTCTTTCTTTATATCAGTTTGTTGTAGTAGTCAGATCTGATAGCCACAGAACATTGAGTCTTAGGATAATGCTTCTAGGACTGATTTTTTGGCAAATAACTTCTGTTATGTATGGGATAGTTAATCCCAACTGGAATTCATTTTGACAAAAGCTGTGTGCAGCCCTTCTATGGTATTCCAGCAACAACATTGCCCTACTTTGGTGAAAAAAGCCTCTTTATTATTTAGAGAGGGAAGAATTTGTGGTTGACTAAAGTGTTTGCAACCCATATTTTGGCAACTGTTAATGTCAAGAGGATCTCTTCCTTTTAGTTATATTGAATGGAAATTTTCTTGTTAAAGAAATGGGATTTAATTTAGAGTCGGAGGTGAGTTATTAATTACCAGGCTTATAGATCTTTTGGGCTATCGATCACAGCACATTCTTCAGGAACAGAGCACTAAGTCAGAAGAAGCCTCCATGAAATCTTTCTCATGAAGGGAAACATCAATCACCAGTTTCCTTGGACAGAAACTGGAACTGCACAGTGGAGCAGTTAACCTTCACATGTGTGGGGAGGTTGAACATCCTGCATAGTGCTGCCAGAAAACCCCTATATTTTTCTGAGAGGTGGATGACTAGTTGCATATGTAGGATGTTCCATCTCTTCACCCACTTCATCATGACAGATACCAGAAACACCACTCTGTCTCACTGAAGAATCATGAGGGGGGCAGATGTGGCTCAAATGGTTGGGCGTCCGTCTGCCATATGGAGGGACCTGGGTTCGATCCCCGGGACCTCCTGGTAAAATAATATATATATATATATATAGCAGGTGCATGGGCTGCCAGGCTCTGTGTGCTGGTGAGCCGCCAGGCCCCGGGAGCCATGCAGCAAGATGATGACATAACAGGAGAGAGACGCAGGGGAGAGACAAGACGAGATGCTCTGAAAGCTCAAAAAATCAGGAACCGATGTGGCACAGGTGGCAGAACACCTCTCTCCTGCATCAGAGGTCTCCAGGATCGAATCCTGGTGAAGACTGGAGGAGGAGGATGAGAAGAAACAGACATAGAGAATTGCCCAGTGAATGGACACAAAACAGCAAATGGGGAAGGGGGTGTTTAAAATGGATAAAGTAAATAAATAAATCTTTAAAATAAAAAAAAAAAAGAATCATGAAATCTGCATGTCAAGGAAACACAGTTGTTGAGCTATACCAGTAGAAGTTCACTCTGACAAATGTATTTAGTGGAGGATAATGCATTGAGTGCTATGACCTTTGGTCATATGACACGGGTTTAAGCAAGTGGATCTGTAAGCTCATGATCAATAGGTTTGTATTGAATCACGTTAGCCAGATATAGGGACTGCCGATTTGCCAAAACCACTGGCCTTACAGGTTAGTGTGTCCAAAATTGGCCTTCTACTCTCAGCACTGCACCAAGGTAGAGAGATGTAGGGATTGGGCATATTTATTTAGGGTAGCCAGAGGCAGAGTAGCTAAAGGGAGGGAGAATCCAATTCCTACATGTAGAAATAGTAAAGGTGATAGCCCTGTGTTGTAACAATCTTTATATGGATAGCCATATGCAGAAAGCATGTGTGACACCAGAAATGTTTGAAAGAAAATTTTCACAGGTCCTAGAACAAAGAGAAGCGGCATACGGGGAAACACAGCAGCTTAGGTTCAACCAAGCAGACAGGGAGCAAACGGTCACAGTGGACCTGGGGACTGCCTTTATAATGTTACATGGGTGGAGCTCTAGAGGATGGTCATATAAGAGTGGGGATTGGGGATTTGTTTTTAACTTTCTCAGGAGGAGAGAAGGAGAAGGAGAAGCTGTTTATCTTGAATAATAAGTGGGAGTGGGGTAGAGGTCACAGAGGGACCTAACAATAAGGTCTAAGATGTTGAGATATTATGGCAATGAAAAGCACCTTATGTTACTATTGACCTCAGAGATGCTGAAACAGCAAAACAGTGTGAAAAGCCTCTGTTTTATTTTTTTCATTAAAAAAATGATTTATTGAAGTATATCATTCATGCACGAACATAAATAAACAGTAAGTGTATAGTAAAAGTTGTGAACCTACAAAACAAACATGTATAACATCATACAGTGCTCCCAAACACCACTCAACCAAAAATACATTGCATTTATTTGTAACAAATTATGAAAGAGCATCATCAAAGTATAACTAAGAACTATAGTCTGTATCTTGTGTTTGGTGCATTTTCCCCAAACCCACCGTATTATTTTTTGTTCATAAACCATAGGATATCTAAAGTGTTCAATGTATAGCATTTGGTATAATCACTGAGTTGTGCATTCACCACTTCAATCAACATTAAAACATTTTCATTACACACACACAAAAACAAAATAAAACAAAAAAGACCCACTATCATACCCATATGTTAGCACTACTAATTACAAATCCTATGTTGTGCTTACACCATTTCTATTCATTTTCAAACATTGACAATCAACTTTTTACCAATTCTGCACAGATTAAACTTCAGCTTTCCATTCTCTAACCACATTATTTTCTCTGTTGCCTTATATTCTAGTTATTAACTCCATGGGTTTACTCATTATATTTAAATCATAATAATAAAGTCATACAATATTTGCCTTTTTGTGCCTGGCTTGCATTGCTCAACATAATCTCCTCCAGGTTCATCCATATTTCATGACTTCATTTCTTATTACAGCTGAATAATAGTCCATTATGTGTATATACCACAGTTTTTTATCCATTTTTTGGTTGATGGACACCTGGGTTGTTTCCATCTCTTAGCAATTGTGAATAATATCGCTATGAACATTGGTATGCAGATGTCTGTTCATGTAATTGCTCTCAGTTTTTTTGGGTATATACCTAGTAGCAGTATAGCTGGGTCACATGGTAGCTCTATATCTGACTTCCTAGGAAATGCTAGATAGACTTCCACAGTGGCTGTACTATTCTACAGTCCAATCCACAGTTAATAAGCCTTCCTATCTCTCTAAATCTACTCAAACACTTGTTTTCTGTTTTGTTAATATTGGCCATTCTAGTAGGTGTGAAGTGATATCTCATTGTGTCTTTGATTTGCATTTCCCTAATAACCAGTGAGCATTTTTTTTAATCCATTTATATTTCTTTAGAAAAATGTCTATTCAGGTATTTTGTCCATTTTTTAAATCAAGTTATTTGTCTTTTTATTGTTGAGTTGCAAGATCTCTTTATATATCATGTATATTAGACCCCTGTCAGATGTGTGATTGCCAAATATTTTCTCCCATTGTGTAAGCTGCCATTTTACCCTGTTCACAAAGTGTTTTGCAGTGCAGAAGTGTTTAATTTTTATGAAGTCCCATTTATCAATTTTTTTCTTTTGTCCCTTGTGCTTTGGGTGTAAGATTTAAGAGACACTAACCTACTACAAGATCTTGCAGATACTTCCCTAAGTTATCTTCTAGGAGATTTATGGTCTTGTCTTTTACATTTAGATCTTTGAACCATTTTGAATTGATTCATGTATAAGGAGTAAGATAGAGGTCCTCTTTATTTCTTTTGGTCATGGATAACCAGTCCTTCCAGTGCCATTTATTGAAGAGACTGTTCTGTCCCAGAAAAGTGGGCTTGATAGACTTATCAAAAATCAATTGACCATAGAGGTGAGGTTCTATTTCTGAACTCTTAATTGGAGTACTTTGATCAGTGTCTCTATCTTTATGTCAATACTGTGGCAGTTTGATATAGTGATGAGTTCCAAAAATAGATATTGGATTATGTTTATAAACTGGTCTGTTCCTCAGGGCATGATTAAGTTATGATTAGGGCTTTGATTGGACAACGTCAGTAGAATGTTGAGTCCCTACCCCTTGGTGGATGGGGACTCAGAGATAAAACTACATGGCAGAGCAGAGAAGTTAGTTGAAGTTTTTGAAACTGGAGTTCTGATGTAGAATTTTAATGCTGGAGCCAGGGGAAGTAAGCACACAGAGGAGCTTGGTTGTGAGGAAGGAGAGAAGGCCCCAGGAAAAGAGACGAGCACTTCACCTGACAGTTCACAGCTGGCCTTGTGGAAAGAAGCAAAGCCTAGAAAGCCTCATAGTCTACAGCTGACCTTGTGGAGGAAGCAGAGGAGCTGAGCCTGGAGAGCAATGGAGCCCCAGGAAGAGAGGAACCCAAGAAACCTGAAGCCTGGCAAATGTCGGCAGCTGTCTTGCTCTAACACGTGGCAATAGACTTTGGTGAGGGAAGTAACTTATGCTTTATGGCCTGGTAACTGTAAGCTTCTACCCCAAATAAATACCCTTTATAAAGACCAACAGATTTCTGGTATTTTGCATCAGTACCCCTTTGGCTGACTAATACAAATACTATGCTTATTTGACCACTGTAGCTTTATAATACAGTTCAAGGCCAGAAAGTGTGAGTCCTCCAACTACACTCTTCTTTTTTAGGATGTTTTTGGCTATTTGAGAACACTTTCCCTTCCAAACAAATTTGTTAATTCACTTTTCTATTTCTGTAAATTAGGCTATTGGAATTTTGATTGGTATTGCATTGATTCTTTAATCAGTTTGGGTATAATTGATATCTTCACAGTGTTTAGTTTTCCAATGCATGAGCACAGAACGTGTTTCCATTTATTTAGGTATTCTTTCATTTTTTAGCAGTGTTTTGTAATTGTCTGATAACAGATCCTTTACATTCCTGGATAAATTAATTCTTAGATATTTGACTTTTTTGTTGCTATTGTAAATGAATTTTTTTCTTTATTCAGCTTGTTCATTACTAGTGTATAGAGATGCTACTGACTTTTGCATGTTGATCTTGTATCCTGTCACTTTGCTGAACTTATTTATAAGGTCAAGTAGCTTTGTTACAGATATTTTGGGATTTTTAAAATATATGATATTATCATCTGCTAATAGTGAGCGTTTTACTTCCTCTTTTCCAACATGAATGCCTTTTATTACTTTTTCTTGCCTAGTTGCTCTAGGTAGAACTTCTGGCACAATGTTGAATAACAGTGGTGACAGTGGGAATCTTTGTCTTGTTCCTGATCCTACAGGGGAAGCTTCCAAGCTCTCCCCATTGAGAACAATGTTGTCTGTGTAATTTTCATATATGCCTTTTATTATATTGAAGAACTTTCCTCCTATACCTGTTTTTTAAAGAATTTTTATCAAGAGAGGATGACGGATTTTTTCAAATGCTTTTTCTGTGTCAATCGAGATGATCATGTGTTTTTATTCCCTTTGATTTGTTAATGTGGTATATTATATTAATTGATTTTCTTATGTTGAATCATCCTTGCATACCAGGAATAAAACCTACTTGATTGTGATCTATAATTAGTTTTATATGCTGTTGGTATCTATGTCCAAGTATTCTGTTGAGAATTTTTGCATCTATGTTCATTAGATTGGTCTGCAATTGTCTTTTCTTTTCTTTTTTTCACAATGACACATTTTTATTTTTAAAAGTGTGACACTATCATGGGAATAAACATTGTTTATTGCACAAAAATTAGAATGTAACAATAGTCAATAGTCACATTGTTTTATCAGTAACATTCAGATTTTATTATCAAATATTTATTATACACTTTTACCTATAATGTATTATCTTTTTAAATTTTTTTATTTTAAAAAAGCTACTCATCGTGACCATATATCATTTTACAAATATTGGTATGTATTGCGAAAATTTTGGGTTTTACCCACAATAAAAAATAAATAAATTAAAAAAAAAAAAGCTACTTAGATTACATAAATGTTACACAAAAAATATAGGGTTTCCCATATGCCCCACTTCCCACACCTCTCACAACCTCCCACATAAACATACTTCATTAGTGTTACACATTCGTTGGAATTGATAAACACATCCTGAAGCTTTGCCATTAAGCATGGACCATAGTTCACATTGTAGTCTACACTCTCTCCCACACAGTTCTGCATGTTATGTGAAGATATAAAATAGCTTATATCTGTCGTTGCAATGTCACTCAGGACGATTCCCAAGTCCCGAAAAAAGCCCCTGTATTACAACTGTTTTTCCCTCTCCCTACCCCCAGAACCTCCAGTGGCCACTGGCTCCACATCAATGCTGTAATTTCTTCCATTGCTAGAATCCCAATATGTCTATAGTAGAATACAAGTAAGTCCACTCTAGTCCATAACTCTTCCCCCAATCCTGAGGATTCTGGGATGCTGATGTCCACTTCACCTCCAATTGAGAAGGGGTTTACATCCCATGGGGAAGATGGATGGGACTGTCTTGCCTACAGGAGCAGAATATCTCCATTCCCTGGGATGGCCATTGTCCATCATCATTTCACTGCCAGTTGTTTTGGGTGAGTCCAATGAGCTGTAGAGTAGGTGTTGCAGCTCCACTGAGGTTTCAGGCCCAGCTGGCACATGGACAGCCCAAAGACTTGAGTCTCTGGACGTACACTTACAAACACCAGCAACAAATATAGGTTTAAATAGAAGGGACATATGAGCCATGTGCAGGGAAGACATAATGGAGTCTCCCTCTCAGGAGCATAAACTCCAAAGTAGGGCCCACTGACAAGTCTCCCTCTCAGGAGCATAAACTCCAAAGTAGGGCCCACAGACAAGGCACCAAACTCCAGAGCTATCTGCACTGTCCATAGGACCTGGGTGTCTCCAGAGCCCTCAGGACCCCACTATTTGGGGTGTTATTCAGTTTGGAAGTCTATGAGATCCTGCTGAGATGTGTGTAACCATTACCTCTGGGATGAACTCCCGACTCACTTTGAAGTCTCTTAGCCAAATAAACTCATTTGTCTTTACCTTTTCCCCCTTTTTTCCGAGGTCTTTTTCCAGTTGCATTGCTAGTTGGTGCTTGGTAGCAATCCCTCGGTGCCAGGGATGCTCATCCCTGGAGTCATGTCCCACACTGAAGGGAAGGTAATGCATTCATATACTGAGTTTGGCTTAGAAAGAGGCCACGTTTGAGCAACAAGGAGGCTCTCAGGAAGCAACCCTTAGGCACCCCATAACAATAGGCTGAATTTCAATTTCAAGAGCAAAGACTCATAAGCCTAATCATCAATATCAGGGGCCCATCAGTGGATCATCCTCATTTGCCAGTCACTGCCCCTGCACTTGGGGGACTGTTGCTGCTCCCTTAAAGAATATGGCAGAACTCTCCAGGATGGGAATTCAGTATTCTCTCGTTTATTGTGGTGAGTCACCACCCACCATGACAATGTCCTGTGAACATTTAACATTTTTTTATACCTTATATACATGCTCAGGTGAACTTCCTCCCATGCATCTCCCATCCCTGATGCCCCACACCAATGATCTTCCCCCGTCCCAGTTGTCACCCTTCTGTGATCCAAAGCTTCTTCAAAGATGAAGCCATTACAATAGCCAAATACAATAAATAGGAAATTGAAATAATAATGATAAGTTTAAATATGGGAGATAAAATACATAAAAATTAAAAAATACTAAAAACAAAATTAAAAGATTGGGATAAAAAATGAAAAATATTAAAAATTTTTTTTTGACATTTTGCCTTCATCACTGCAATATCTGGTTCATGTCTGTACTTTGGCACCTTCCCCCACTCATTCCCCAGTGTCTCACTATTTTTCATTTTGTTTTCAAAGAAGTTTTAGGTCACAGCAAAGTCACACACAGAATACAGGAGACTCTCATATACCCAACATCCTGCCCTTTCCTACCTTTTTACATGTAGATGGTAGCTTTGTTATAACTGATATTCAAATAGTGAAACATAGTTACTAAACATGGTCAATGGTTTACATTATGGTTTACACTTTAGACAGTACACTTTTACAACTTTTGATGATATTTACCATGTCCCATGTCCATCACTGTGAGATCATGCAGAACAATTCCACTGACCACTAAATACCCCCTGTTCGATCCATCCTTCCCATCCCCTGGGGCCCATGGCAACCCCCTGGCTTGACTCATTGGATGAGAAGATTCAAAGTTACATGTAACAATGTTGACAATTGGACATATTAGTCTGTCATCCCCTTTTAGGAACTGCTCATGCTCTCGAGAGAGAAAACCCCCTTCTGTTTGAGAACATATCAGGCCTCCCCAGCATGGGAGTCCAACTCCTTCCCACTCATTATGGGGTCTCCCTGCACTAATACAGCACACTATGACAAAATGATCACTTGCACATTCTTGAGAAGACTGTCCCAGGTTCACCCTGTCCCAAATGCCCCCTTATTCAACACCCTAAACCAGTAACACTTCCTTGCCATATTGCCTGTAGAGTTCTCTCAACATTGTGGTTTAACCCACATACCCACCTATCCCCAGTGTTCACCTATTCCTTTCTTCAATCCTCCTCCCAGTTCCTTAGACCATCCAACCACTACTCCCCACCCTACCCCCCTGTCAAGCTTGCACTACCCAAACCAATAGTATTCCTATACCCCTGTCATATCTCTTCACTGCACAACTACTCACTTCCACCTTATCATAGATTTAGACATTGGCTCACAACCTTATTCTCCCTTCCTATTTCCTATAAACCTTTCGTTCTAGTGCTCTGAGTAAGCTCGATTTACTTAATTCATATCTGTGAGGTCAGGTATGTTTGTCCTTCATTGTCTGGCTTGCTTCACTCAATATAAGGTCCTCAAGATTCATCCATGTTATCCCATGTGTTAGTACTGTATTCCTTGTTACAGATGAGTAATATTCCATTGTATGTATATACCATATTTTGTTTATCAATTCATCTGTTGATGGGCATTTGGGTTGATTCTAACTTTTGGCAATAGTGAATAATGCCACTATGAACACTGTTGTGCATATATCTTTTTGTGTTCTTGCTTTCAGTTCTTCTGGGTATACACCCAGCATGGAATTGCTGGGTCGTTTGGCAGATATTTAGCTTTTTGAGGAACCACCAAACTGTCTTCCTCAATGGCTGGACCATTCTATATTTCCACCAGCACTGGATGAAGGTTCCCCTCCCTCCACATCATCTCCAACACTTATAATCCTATGTTTTTTTAATGGCCACCTGTCTAATGGGTGAAAGATGGTATCTCACTGTAGTTTTGATTTGCACTCCCTTAATAGATAGTGATGTTGAACATCTTTTCACGTGCTTTTTAGCCATTTATATTTCTTCTTTGGAGAAGTGTCTGTTCAAATCGGTTGCCCATTTTTAAATGTTTTTTTTTTTTGTCTTTTTATTTTCAAGATATAGAATTTCTTTATATATGCTGGATATTAGGCTCTTATCAGATATATGGTTATCAAATATTTTCTCCCATTGGATAGGCTGCTCTTCACATTCTTGACAAACTCCTTTGAGGTGCAAAAGGTTTTAATTTTGAGGACGTCCTATTTATCTATTTTTTTCTTTTTCTGCTCTTGCTTTAGGTATGAAGTCCACGAAGTCATTTCCTATTACAATTTCCTGTATTTGCTTTCCTAAATTATCTTCCAAGGTCTTTATGGTCTTGGCTCTTATATTTAGATCTTTGATCCATCTTGAGTTGATTTTTGTGTAAGGCGTGAGATGGTGTTCCTCTCTCATTCTTTTGGATATGGATATACAGTTATCCAAGCACCATTTGATGAAGAGGTCATTCTCTCCCAGTTGAGTGGGTGTGGTGGCCTTGTTGAATATCACATGACTACATAAGCCTGGATCTATATCAGAAACCTCAATTTGGTTCCATTATTCAGTATGTCTATCTTTGTGGCAATATCGTGCAGTTTTGACCACTGTAGCTTTGTAGTACGTTTTAACCTCAATGTGATTCCTCTGATTTCATTTTTCATTTTCAATATGTCTTTGGCTATTTGGGAACTCTTGACCTTACAAATAAATTTCATAGTTAGTTTTTCCCATTCAGTAATAATGCTGTGTTGATTTTTATTGGGATTGCATGAAATTTGTATATTAGTTTGAGTAGAATAGACGTCTTAATGATGTTTAGTCTTCCTATCCATGAATGGGAATATCCTTCTATTTTTTTAAGTTTTATTTTATTTCCTTACACAGTGCTGTGTAGTTTTCTGTGTATAAATCATTTACATATTTAGTTGTTTATTCCTAGATATTTGATTTTTTTAGTTACTATTGTAAAAGGTATTTTTTTCTTGATTTCCTCTTCAGATTGCTCGTTATTGGTGTACAGAATGGTTACTGGTTTTTGACCATTGATCTTATAGCCTGCAACTTCACTGAACTCATTTATAAGCTCTAGAAGCTTTGTTGTAGATTTCTCAGGGTTTCCTATGTATAGGATCATGTCATCTGCAAATAGTGAATTTTTTACTTGTTGCTTTCTAATTTGGATGCCTTTTATATCTTTTTGTTGCTTCAGTGCTAGAGCAAGTACTTCTAAGACAATGTTAAGTAGGAGCGGTGATAGTGGTCATCCTTGTCTTGTTCCCAATCTTAGAGGGAAAAGTTTTAGGATTTCACCACTATATATGTTGTTAGCTGTGGGTTTTTCACATATGCCCTTTATCATGTTCAGAAGGTTTCATTCTATTCCTATCTTTTGCAGTGTTTTTATCAGAAAAGGGTGCTGTTTTGTCGAATGCTTTTTCTGCATCAATAGAGATGATCATGTGAATTTTTTCTTTTGATCTCTTTATGTGTTATATTACATTGATTGATTTTCTTATGTTGAATCGTCCTTGAATATCCTGTATGAAACCAACTTGCTCATGGTGTATAATTCATTTGATGTGTTGTTGAATATGATTAGCAAGTATTTTGTTGAGGATTTTAACATCTAGTTTCATCAGAGAGATTGGTCTGTAATTTTCCTTTCTTGTGGCATATTTGTTTGGCTTTGGGATTTAGGTAATATTGGAATCATAAAATGAGTTAGGCAATATTCCTTCTACTTTTATTTTTTGGAAGAGATTAACCATCATTGGAGTTAGTTCTTTTCAGAATCTTTGGAAAAATTCACCTATGAAGCCATCTGGTCCTGGGCTCTTCTTATTTGGGAGGTTTTTGATGACTGGTTCTCTTTACTTGTGATTGGTCTCCTGAGTTCATCAATTTTTTCTTTTGTCAATGTAGGCTGCTTGTGTGTTTCTAGGAATTTGTCCATTTCCTCTAAATTATCCTTCTTTTTGACATATAATTTTTCAAAATACCCTCTTATGGTGCTCTTTATTTTTGTGGTGTTGGTGGTGATATCCCCTTACTCATTTCTTATTTTGTGTATTTGTATTTTCTCTCTTTTTTTCTTTTTTAGTCCAGCTATGATTTTGTCAATTTTATTGATATTCTCAAAAAACTAGCTTTTGGTTTTGTTTATTTTTTTAGTGCTTTGTTATTTTCTATTTCATTTAGTGCTGCTCTAATCTTTGTTATATCCTTCTTTCTACTTCCTTTTGGGTTGGTTTGTTGTTCTTTTTCTAATTCCTCCAGGTGTGCAGTTACATCTTTGTTTATAGCTCTTTCTTCTTTTTTGGTATATGCATTTATGGCTATGAATTTCCCTGTCAGCAGAGATTTTACTGCATCCCTTAGGTTGTGATATGTTGTGCTGTCATTTTCATTCATTTCAAGGTAGTTACTGATTTCTTTTGAAATTTCCTCCTAGACCCACTGTTTGGCTAAGAGGGTGTTGTTTAACTTGCATATATTTGTATCTAATCTGGTTCTCTGTCCCTTACTGATTTCCAGCTTCATTCCATTGTGTTCAGAGAAAATGCTCTATATAATTTCATTCTTTCTGAGTTCATTGAGAATTTCTCTGTGGCCTATCATGTTTTCTATCTTGGAGAATGATCCATGTGCACTCGAGAAGAATGTTTATCCTGCTGTATTTGGGTGTCATATTCTATATATGTCTATTAGGTCCAAATCCTGTGATATATTATTCAGAGTCTTTGTTTCTTTTTTGATTCTCTGTCAAGATATTCTGCCTAATAGTGATAATGGTGTATTAAAGGTCACAACTGTAATATAGAAGCATCTATTTCTCTACCTAGTTTCTCCAGTGTTTGCCTCATGTATTTTGAGGTGCCCTGGTTAGGTGCATTAATGTTTATAATTGTTCTTTCTTCTTGAAATATTACCCCTTTTAGTAATACATAGTGTCTGTCTTTTTCTCTTACAATAGTTTTGTATTTATGGTCTATTTTGTCCAATATTAGTATATCTATTTCCCTCCCTTTTTTGGTTATTGTTTGCTTGCAAAATTGTTTTCTAGCCATTCACTTTCAGCTTCCTTGAATCCCTGCATCTAAGGTGGTTTTCTTGTTGACAGCATATAGATGGGTCATATTCCTTATCTACTCTGTCAATCTGTGTCTCTTGACTGGTGAGTTTAATCTAATAACAAACCATGTTATTACTCTCAAGGAATTACTTACATTAGCCATATTTACTTTGGGTTTATGTAAGTTATAACTTGTTTTTATTTTCTTTTTGTCTTTTTAGCTGTTCTTACACTCTTCCAACTCTCTCTCTCCCTTTTTCCCCTTTCAACTTGCAGAATTCCCTTTAGTGTTTCTTGAAAGGCAGATTTCTTATTGGCATGCTCTCTTAATTTCTATTTATCTGTGAATATTTTGAACTATCCACCTTTTTTATTGCCAGCTTTGCTGGATAGAGAATTCATGGATGGAAGTTTTTTTCTTTAAGTACCTTGTCTATGTCATACCACTGCCTTCTTGCCTCCATGGTTTCAAATGAGAAATCAGCACTTAATCTTTTTGAGCTTCCCTTTTATGTGATAATTATCTTTTCTCTTGCTGCCTTCATTATTTTCTCTTTGTCTTGATCATTGCACAGTTTGACAAGTATATGTCTTGGAGAAGCTTGTTGGAATTTATACAGTTTGGCATGTGCTGTGCTTCTTCAGTGGGGTTGGGAAATTTTCAGCCATTATTTCCTTCAACACTCCTTCTGTCCCCTTTCCCTACTCTTCTCCTTCTGGGATGCCTATAATGTGTGTATTTTTGCATTTTGTGTTTTCGTTCAAATCCCTAAGTCCCTGCTGGATTTTTAAAAATCTTTTTATCTATCTTTTCTACTATTTCTTTGATTTCTGATATACTCTCTTCCACATCATAAATTTTTTCTTCTGCCTGTTCAGATCAGCTCTGATGTGCTTCCAGTGTCCTTTTGATTTCTTGGATTGTGCCATTCATCACTATCATATCCATTATCATTTTATGTATGTTTATAATTTATTCAGTATATTCTCCCAGTGTCTTCTTAATATCCTTAATCTCTTTTTTCACTTCATTAAGTTGGTCCATGATATTTTTTTTGGACAGCTTTAATTGGTTGTTTGATGTTCCGCATTGCTTCCTGGTTTTTAGTTTGTTCATTGGACTGGGCCATGTCTTCCTGTTTGTTAGTATGGTTTGTAATTTTTTGTTGCCCTCTAGTCATCTTTTTATTTTGGTGGGTTTATTCCATTGATTAACTTCTCTCTCTACTCTAGAGTTTTATTTAGCTGTTGTTTTTATGTGTGTGTTAAGTTTTCTCTTTGACACTTTGTTCTTCTTGTTCTATTTCCTTGCTATTTTCTAAATTCCCTTAAAGGAAAAAGATTAGGGCCAGAGAAAGCAGAAGAGGTAAGAAAAGAAAAAGGATAATAGTAACAATAATAGTAAAAGTTATAAGAGGGACTGTATAAGACTTAGTAAGGTGAATATTAACTCATCTAAGCAATTTAGAGTAATAGGAATAAAAAAGTGGAGGACCTACAATGAAATGGGAAACTGAATGGAGAAAAATATATAGAATGATTTAAAAGGCCAGAATGATGATGAGAGAGAGAAAGGGAAAAGAAAGGATAAAAAGAAAAAATTTAATAAAAAATGAAAACAGAATAAACGAGATAGAATTAGAAACCAGAAAAATTGAGGACTAAGTATAGAAAGGTGGAATGTAATAACCACAACAGAAAGTAGAAGATCAAAAGATGAAGGAAGGAAAAGAGATAGCATTGGTAGATAAAATCACTATACACAGAGTATGGGAAATCAAGGAAGAAGAAGCATAGCAAAGAAGAAACAAGCCAGCAGCACCTAATTACGAAAAAGGTGGGGGAAGAAAGAGGAAAGAAAAACAAGAAACAAAAATTTCAAACACACAAGCAAGCAGTCAAACAAAAACTAAGGAAGAAAAGTGTTCATTCTTAGGCCCCTGTGGAGCTTCTCAGGCTGCCGGTGTTCCTCAATTCAATTTGAAGTGGGTTTTAGTGAGTAAACTAAGTTTAAAAAATTTTTAAAGTATTTTTTTCTGGCAAACTGAGGGACCCAAAAGAAGCTAATACAAAAATAATGTCTATGTTTTCCTTGTCTTAAAGTATCAGCTGGATGTTTGATATCCCAGTGGATCACTACTCTTAGTGGAGCCAGCAATTGAACTAGGGACCTCTTATAGGCAAGGTGGAAACTCCTCCACTGAGTCCAATGTTCTCTTTGGGTCAGTTAGCTCTTCAGAAAGATATCCAGTCACTTTCCCTTGGGCGGGTCTGACTCTCCTAGGGCAGCAGGATTCAATAGCCTGTGTGAGCACATCCCCCCTACCCTCTCCTGGTCAGGTTCAATTCCCTTTCACACAGAAATGATTCTCAACCCTCTTCTAGACCACTCCCTCCTCCCAGAGGCCCCTAAATAAGCTATTGGAAACTTATTAAACACTTCCTACTGCCTGGCTCCCTTAGGGGAGTTGAAATTTTGATTGTTTTCAGTACAGAACTATTCAATTGCCTGACTCTTCCCTCTCACAGGCTGAGCTTATCTATTCTATGGTGGTTAAGTAAATCAGGTTTCCTCAGCAGATTTGCCTCTCTCCTCTGCCTGGTGCCACCTCGAGCCATCTGGTATGCTCCTCAAAACTCACAGGGGTCCAGGCAATCTTACTCACTGAAAGGAAACCCCTCTCTTCCATTTGCCAGAACCCTCACACTCTTGAAAAATGCTCCCTCTTGCTGGGTGGCCACCGGGAGTCAGGGCTCACCCTGGCCTTTTGCCCTAAGGGTGGGGCTTAGCTGTCTGCACTTTCTGGTCACAGGGCTAAAAACTCACCATTTTTTCTTGAGCAATCTATCTGGCTGTCCAGTTTCCTACATATTAATTCCCCAAAGACTCCTGCTCTTTGGGCTCCCAGAACAGCTCTCTCAGGCAGGATATTGTACCCACTCAGCCATCTTTTGTGAGAGAGATGGTTTGCACCCACTTAAACTGATGCCATCTTGCCCCTATTCTCCTTGCCTCTTATAACTGTATAAGTAGGCGAACCCAATGATGGGTTTGTGAGATACCCAATTTGTGTATCTCCATTGCCAACTCAAACCATGGACTGTTAGTGGCCTCCTGATTATTGCAAAGGGAATCATTAGTACCTTTGAGTCCAATAATAGTAGAGAGTCAATTGCAAAACTCCCAGAACCACTTCAGAAATCCACATTCAAGATTCTGTTCCCCAAGAACCACTCTTGGTACCAAGCTGTATTAGTCAGTGTTCTTGAGGGAAACAGAATCAACAAGAGATATCTGTAAATAGTATAAGATTTTATGAAATTCTCTCACATGACCATGGGGATGCACAGATCCAAATTCCACAGGCAGGCTGCAAACCGGGGGCTCCTGGTTATTATCTATGCAATAAACTCACTGGTGCCTAATGTGCATAAATGTCTTTTATTACAATTAGCATAGTGCTTGCTTGACCAAACAACTGGGCACAATTACTTGGCCAAGTTGACACATTAGCCTAACCATCACACCTCCTATTATTAATTTCCAGATTCATTCCATTATGACCAGAAAATGTGCTTTGTATAATTTCAGTCTTCTTGAATTCATTCAGACATGTGTTGTGGCCCAACATGTCATCTATCCTGGAGAAGGATGCATGAGTGCTTGAGAAGAATATATAACCTGATGATTTGGGGTGCAATGTTCTGTATGTCTATCAACTCCAGCTCATTTATCATATTGTTAAAGTTCTCTGTTTCCTTGTTGATCTTCTGTCTAATTGTTCTATCTATTGATGTGAGGGGTGTGTTGAAGTTTTCAACTATTATTGTAGAGTTGTCTATTTCTTCTTTCAGTTTTGACAGAATTTGCCTCATATATCTTGGGGTACCCTTGTTATGTGAATAGATATTTATGATTGTTATTCCTTCCTTCTGAATTGTTCCTTTTATTAATATATAATGGCCTTCTGGATCGCTTATCATTTTTTTGCATTTAAAGTCTGTTTTGTGTGACACAGTATAGCTACTCCTGCTTTCTTTTGGTTACTATTTTTGTGAAATATCTTTTTCCAACCTTTAACTTTCAGTCTATTTGTATCCTTCAGTCTAAGGCAAGTCTCATGCAGACAGCATGTGAATGGTTCATATTTTTTTAATCCATTATGTCAGCATCTATCTTTTGAATAGAAAGTTTAAGCCATTAACATTCAATGTTATTACTGTAAAGTCTTTATTTCTTCAGCCATTTATCCTTTGGCTTTCATATATCATATCTTATTTTTGTCCATCTTTTTACCCTTTTGATTACCTTTTAGGAAAGTCTTCACTTAAACACTCTCTTCCAAACCTCTCTCTCTCGTCTTTTCTTTTCTGGCTGCAGAACTCCCTTTCATGTTTCTAGCAGAGCTGGATTCTTGTTTGCAAACTCTTTTAGTTTCTGTTTATCTGTGAATATTTTTATCTCATTGCCATATTTGAAAAACAGTTTTGCTGGATAAATAATTCTTGGCTGGCAGTTTTTCTTTCAGTACCATAATTTTATTTTGCACCTGCCTTCTTGTCTCCATGATTTTTGAAGAGAAGTCACACTAAGTTTTATTGGACATCCCTTGTATGTGATGTTTTGCTTTTCCCTTGCTAATTTCAGAATTTTCACTTTATCATTTGCATTTGACATTCTGCATATTTTGTATCCAGAGGTATGTATATTTGGATTTATTCTAATTGAAGGATGCTGTGCTTCCTGGTAATATATAATCCTGTCTTTCATGAGAGTTGGGAAATTTTCTGCCATTATTTCCTCATATGCTCTTTCTGCCCTTTTCCCTTCTCATCTCTTTCTGAAACCCCCATAACATTATGTTGGTGCACTTCATGTTATTCAGTACCCTGAGTTCCTGCTCCATTTTTCCCATTATTTTCTCTCTCTGTTCTTCTCTCTCAATTTTAGTTGTTCTTTCCTCTGCGTTACTGGTTACTTCTTCCATGATTTTATAATTTGCTGTTGTGTGCAGCTATTTTTTTTAAATCTCACTTTCTGTGTCTTTCATTACCATAAGCTCTGTTATTTTACTATCCAATATTTCAAATTTGTATTTGTTCTCATTCAGTGTCTTCTTAATACCTTTTATTTCTTTAGCTTCTACTCCATGATTTGACTTAAGAGATTTGTAAAAACCTCATTGATTAGCTGTTTCAAGTACAGTATCTCATCTGGAGCTTTAAAAAATAAATTTGTTTCTTTATTTTTAAAGGAACTTTAGATTACATACATGTTACATAAACAGTATAGGGGATTCCCATATACCGTACCCACTCCCCCTCCCACAATTTCCTTCAATAACATCTCTCATTAGGTCCTACATTTGTAACAATTGATGAAAACATATTGAAGCATTGCTACTAACCATGGTCTATAGTTTACCTTATGTTTTACACTTTGCACTGCACAATTTTATAGGTTTTGACAAAATGTATAATGGCTGGTATCCATCACAGTAATATCTTGCACAACAATTCCAATGTTTCCAAAATGCCCCATGTTACACCTATTGTTACCTCTCCCTCCCCTCAGAGCCTCTCATATCCACTGTCTTTGTGTCAATATTACAAGCCTTTTCATTACTAGAATATTAATAAGTCTACTTTAGTCCATATTTGTATTCCCCCATAGTCCATCCCTCTATCTTGAGTATTTGGGGATAGTGATGCCCACTCTGCTTCCAATTGATGGTGGGCTTAGATCCCATGGGACAGATGGGTGGAACTGTGCTGTATGCAGTTGAAGATAATCTCTGCTACTTGGATTAGGTGTTGTCTATCCTCTTCCTTTTATTAGTTGTCTTTGGTGAGTCTGATGAACTGGAGAGTAGGTGTTGCCTGCAACTCTGCTGAGATTCAGGGCTCACCATCTCCCCCAATGTATCAGAATTAGACTCATTTATAATTTTCCTACACATGATTATTATATCCCATTTATTTGAACCTATAATTATTACTATACCCATTAAAGATATGTCCCAGAAACTTAAATTGTCTGGAGCTTTGCTTAGTTCTTTGTCTGAGACATAGCTTCCTTTATTTTAATATGGCTTGTAAGTTTTGCTAATGTCTAGGCATCTGATTCTGATCCTGAGTTGACTCTGATGTCCGTTTCTCTCTCTTGCCTAGGGATTTACTGTTTAGCTGTGTACTACCACTGTTCTTTGACTCTTGGTTCAACCTGTCCAAGATATTTAGGTTTGTGCCCATTTAACTGCTCAAAACAGGGCTTAGGACCCAGTAGTGAAGTGCGGGTCAATTTCCAAGGAAGTGCCTTGGAGAGGATGGCAGTAAATGTGCTTGTTTCCTTCTTTTTTATTTAGTATTTTTCTTTTTTGTGCACTTTTCTGGTTTAGCCAGCAGATGGCACTCTTGGCAGACCTCTCAACTCAGAACCCAGGTGCTAAGGGTGCATGCACTTTGTGTAACCCCTCAGGTGGGTGGATGGTGTAGAAGTAATTTCCTCAGGGCTGGCCAAGCCTCCAAAACAAGCTCTCAGAGGCTGTTCTACACTCTTGGCTGGCTACACCATCCCTCCTTCTGTCTCTTCAGCAACCAGCCTGGGGCAGTAGGCAGGGTGCTTGAGAAGGCATATTATCTTTGGATCCCGGTAGGCTCTTAAGGAAAACAATGCCAAGTCTCCACCCAGCATGGAAGTGCAATGCAGCAGACCAAGTTCCCCTTTCAAAATCTGAATTTGCTTTAGACTCTAACCTTTATTCTCCCCTTTCCTTGGGGAGGAGGATCCCTGCAACATCCTCAGTCCACAGCTGCTGCAGCTCTGTAGGTGGGAAGAAGGGTGCCCACTGCTGCTTTTGCAGCTCTAAGTCATTACATTTTTCAGCCAGCTGAGATTCCCTTCTTTCACCCCTCTCTCTTCTGGGTAGTGTCTTGCCTTCCTGTGGTATCCTGAACCCCAGAGCAGCCATCCAGACTGTCTCCATCTGTCCTCTGGCAATTTTTTTCTGGGAGAGAAGTGATCCTTCTGCCTCTCTAATCCTTCATCTTCCTGGAATTCTCACCTTTGATTTATTTTAATTCACCATAAGCCTCCAAAACAACCCTGAATTTTATGTCTGAGGGTAAAGGGAAAATGCCAAATAAAAGAATAAATCTCAACATCAGAAGCTGGAGATTTGGGAACAGTAGGAAAAATAAGGTCCAATAACTCAAAATCAAGATAAATTGGGAGTGAGTGGAAAAACCATTTTCAGGCAAGAATTATGTTGCAAAGAGGGTTGGTGTGATCCAAAGGAAAAAAAATGAGTGACATGTCTCTAAAAACATACAAAAAATATGAATTGTGTAAGATGCAGTATCTGATTATATCTAGAGAATTTTGTCAAAGGCAAGAAGGTAGGAAAGATCGGGAGCAGGTTCTAACTCTCAAAAATATGGGGACAGGAATAAAATGGCATAGCAAAATCCAACCACACTTATGGATTCCTCTACTACTTGATTCTATAGGGAGGTTTATAAAAAAACATACTGTACTATCCTTAATTTTTCTGATTTTCACCATAGACTGCAGAAAATTTCACTGTAGACCTGTTTCAGGGAATTACTGATCCATAAGAGATAATGGAAGCAAACAGTTCTGTCAACAATACCAACTTGAACAATAGCTTGGGATGCCCTCAAGTTTTCCACAGACTAAGTCAGGGGCCATGTGAAACAGTCCTTTTTCAAAGATTTTGGAGTTCTTAAGGAGGTATATCTGCTCCACATTCAAATTTGGGTTAAGTTTCCTGTTTTGACAAGCTTCACTGCTTGGTAAGTCGACCAATCTTAACTTGAGGAAAAGGTTGACTCAGAGCTTGAGATTCAGAGCATTTACTTCCTTTTATTTTCCTCAGAACCACAGAGCCCTCCACTGGAATTCTGGGCTCAGGGCATGGTTCAGAAAATGTGTGGTTTCATGCCTAAGGGTCTGAAAATCTCATGTACTTTTAAGGTGGCCATCATTTGTACCCATTCACAGGTTAATGTTCTCTCTTAGGTCAGGAACTCATACAGGGACCTATCCACAGTCTTGATTCAGAAATTAATATTATCAGTGCTAAGGTAAAGTGGGAGATACTGTGACTTTCCATCAATACTCTTAAGCAGTTATTGTGGCCTAGCGTTCAATATTTTAACAAGCTACCTAAGTAATATTATGTACACTAAAGTTTGAGACTACTGCTATACAAAACAAGTATATATTTAAAATTTTTATGGTCATTTAAAATTTTCAATTTTGATATAACATGTGTTATTTTTACATAATACATAAACATCATATTCTATACATGTTAACAACAGTTTATTCCATTTTGCTACTTAGTTGTATTCCATTGTGTGCAGTTTGTTTATTCAACCATCCACTGAATATTTTTTCCAGCTTTTTGCAATTGCCAAAAATGCTGCTATAAACATTATTGAACAGGTTTTGGGGTGAACAACAGTTTTAATTTCTGGATGGTAAATAACTAGTAGTTGGATTGCTAGGTTATATGGCAAGTGAATATTTAGCTTTATTTTTAAAAAAACTTCCAATTTTTCATTCTCCCCAGCAACTATGAGGGTACCGTATATCTTCACCAGTACTTGTCGGGTTATTTTTAAATCATTCTAATAGGTGATTAATAATATGTCATTGAGGTTTAAATTTGAATTTCCCAAATAACTGAAGATGTTGAGTGTCTTTTTTATATGCTTGTTGGCCAGCCTTATATCTCCTTTCAAGAAATGTCTGTTTGAGTTCTTTCCTAAATTCTTTTATCACTTTTATTGTGGTGCCATATATACAAAACAAAAATTACTGTATTAACCACTTTCATGTATACATTCAGTTATATTTATGCATTCACTTTATTGTGTTACTTTCATCCTCATACATTACCAAAATATTTTTAATTCCAAACGGAAACACTGTACTCTAAAGCAATAATTTCCCATTCTTTTCCTCCCACAAACCCTGGTAACTTATAATCAACTTTTTTCTGTCTTTGCTTATACTAAGTGTTTGATATAAATGAAATTAAAGTCTATTTGTCCTGTTGTGTCTGGCTTATTTCACTCCACATGAGGTCTTCAAGGTTAATCCATATTGTTGCATGTTGCATGCAAAATATTTCTTGAATTCTTGACAACTGATAATTGTGTATTCATATAAAAGACACTGGGTCATTTTTTAAAGCAGTGTAAAATTCACATAACATAAAATTGACCATTAACCATTTCAATGTGTACAATTTAGTAGAATTTAGTAAACTTACAATGTTATTCAACCATCACATCTATCTGGTTACAAGACATTTTCATCACACAAGAGACCTCATACTCATTAGTCAGTCAAACCAAATAATTTTCCCATTAAATGGTCTTGGACACCTTGTAAAAAATCAATTTACCATAGCAGTATAGGCTTATTACTGGATTCTTAATTGTATTTCATAGATGTATATGTCTATCTTTATGCTATTTCTACACTTTTGATTTTGGAAGTTTTGTCATAAGTTTTTAAAGATTTTTTTTAAATCTTTATAGAAATTTTAGATTTACAGAAAAATTACACAGAAAGTACAGAGAGTTCCCATATCATCTCTCCCTCCACACACATAGTTTCCCATATTATTAATATCTTATATTAGGATGGTATATTTGTTACAATTGATGATCCAAAATTGAAGCATTGCTACTAAACAAAGTATGAAAACTGCAACATTATTCTTCTTTTTCAAGATTGTTTCAGCAATTTATGGACATTTTGAAATTTTATATGAATTTTAGCATTGATTTTTTTCCATTTGTATAGAAAAAGACATTGGAATTTTCATAGGATTGCAATGAATCTGCCAATTACTTTGGGGAGTTTTGCCATACTAAAAATATTGTCTTCCAATCCATGAACATGAGATGCCTTCACATTGCTGAAGACTCACATTCTGTGGTTGGCTGCTGGTGACACTTGTTTCCTCTGCCACATAGCAATGCATGTGACAGACTCTCCTGGTCTCTCCCTTCTTGTCTAGGATCCATTGATCTTCAGCAGCTGGTTGCTCCATCTGGCTTTCTTCCTCTCTCTCTGAATTTCATTCTCTTTAAAAAGTACCCCAGTAATAGGATTAAGACACATCTTGATTGAGTTGGGCTACACCTCAAAAGGTCCTACTTATAATGGCTCACACCACAGGAGTGGATTAAGTTTAAGAACATGTTTTCTTGGATACCTAGCTCTAAACCACCACAGATGTGATTGAAAATCCAGATTGTCCATTATTAGCATTGAGAAACACAACTGATTTTTCAGGTTAATTATATATCTTACAAGTTTGCTGAGTTTGATTAAATTTTTATGGGTAATTTAAGATTGACTATATATAAGATCATGTCATTTCTGGTGATAAATAATTTTATTTCTCATTTCCAAATCAGATAACTTTTATTTCTTTTTATTTCCTGACTGTTCTGGATAGAACTTCCATTACAATGTTGAATAAAACAGATGAGAATGGATATCTTTTTCTTCTTCCTTATCTTAGAGGGAAATCTTTCAGTTTTTCACCATTGAGTATAATTTTAGCTGTGGTTTATCATCAATGACCATTATCAAGTGAGGAAGTTCCCTGCTATTCTAGTTTTTTTTACATGCTTTTATCATGAAAGTTTGATATATTTCATCACATGCTTTTCCTACATCAGTTGAGAGGACCATATCAGTTTTTGTTACTTCATTCTATTAACATTATGTAATACATTGATTGATTTTCATATGTTGAACCACACTTGCATTCCTTGGATAAATCCCATTTTGTTATGGTGCATAATACTTTTAATATTCTACTGGTTTTGGTTTGCTAGTATTTTGTTGAGAATTGTTTCATCTAAATTTTTAAAAGCTCTTGGGTCTATAATTTTCTCTTCTTGTGATGTCTTTGTCAGGCTTTGATATCAAGATAATGCTGGACTCCTAGTATGAGTTAGGAAAAGTTATCTCTTCTTCCATTTTTTGGAAGAATTTGAGAAGGATCGGTGTTAATTATTTTTAATAAGTTTGACAGAATTTGCAAGAAAAGCCATATGTTTTGTTTTGTTGGGAAGTTTTTGATTATAGACTGATTCAATGCCTTGTTATGGGTGTTGATATATTCTCTTTTTTAGTCAATTTTGGTAGTGTGTGTTTCTAGGAAACTTGTCCCTTTCATCTAGGTTACATACATTGTTGGGATACACTGTTGTTGTTTTTTTTAATAAACCTTTCTGATTCCAGAAGTTTCATAGTGATGTTTCTCCTTTCATTTCTTATTTTAATAATTTGAGTCATCTTTTTTGTGTCGGCCTATTAGTTTTCTTAATATTTTCAAGGAACCAACTTTTGATTTTGTTGATTTTCTTTATTTATCAATTCTCTATTTTGTTTTATTTCCACTTTTGTCTTAATTTCTTCATTCTGCTAGCTTTGGGTTTAATTTCTCTTCTTTAATTTCTTATGGTGTAAAGTTAAATTACTTATTTGAGATCATATATATATATGTTTAAAGCTATAAATTTCCATCTGAGATTTAGGTGAGACTAACAGGAAGAGGAAAGATTAGAGAGTTACAGGGTTTATATCTCTCCCAGAAAAACACCTAAAGGACAAGCAGAAACTTTTTGAAACTATTGTTTTGGTACTCTGGAGACCAAGGGAGTACTAGGCAACATCCAGAAAGTAATAGGTTGAACAGAATGAGATACTACAGTGAGGAGCTCTGAGTAACTCAGGCTTCTGCTGCTGCTAGTACATAACCCTCACTATTGGGGCAAACACCTTCTGGTCTGATCTCTGTCAGGAAGCTACAGACTGAGGAGCTTGCAGGGTTCCACTTCCCCCAGGAACTGGGAGATGGAGGGACACAGCCCACTCCTGATGCAGCTTGTGGCTGATGAATTTGGACTGTGGGGTACCATAATTCCCAGCCATCCTGGCCTGGCAAAGCCATGCAACTGTACCCTACCAAGAGCTGAGAAACAGCCATTATATATTATTAAAAGAGACAATCCACTGGGAAGAAATAACAATCATACATATATATACAGCTAACCATGGTGCCCCAAAATAAATGAGGAAACCTGGTAATACTGAAGGGAGAAATAGACTTCTCTTACTAATAGTTGGAGACTTCAATATGCCACTCACATCAATGGATAGAAAAACTAGACAGAGTATTAACAAGAAAAGACTAATAAGATTAATTAAAGATTAATATGATTAAAAGGGCTAGACCAAATAAACATATACAGAACTTTGTACTCCAAACCAGTGGTATATATGTTCTTCTCATGGGCTCCTGGATTTTTCTCCAAGATAGATCACATGTTAGGTCACAAACAGGTGTTCATAAATTTGAAAATATTGAAATTATACAAAGTACCTTCTCTGGTCATAATGGAATGAAGCTGGAAGTCAATAATAGGTGAGAAATGGGAAAATTTGAAAATATATGGAAGCTAAACAATATATTATAAAACACTAGAGAAAATTAGATATTGTAAGAGAAATTAGTAAATATCTTGAGACAAAAGAAAATGAGGACACAACTTATCAAAACTTATGTGATGCAGTGAAGGCAGTGTGGAAACGGAAATTTATAACCCAAAATGAGTTATAAAAGGAAGAAAAAGTTAAAAATCAACTAACTGAACAACTGAAGAAAATTTAAAATAAAAACGAATCCCAAAGCTAGGAGAAGGAAACAACGAAGATTTGAGCAGAAATAATGAAATTGAAAACAAAAACAATGTCATCAAAACCAAAAGCTGGTTCTTTGAGAAGATCAATAAAATAAAATTTTAAAAGCACTTAGCTAGACCATCAAAATAAAAGAGAATATGCAAATAAATAAAATCAGAAATGAGATGGGGACATTACTACTATCCCCACAGAAATAAAAGAATCATAAGAGGAAATTAGGAAAAAATATATGCCAACAATTTAAGCATTATAGATGAATGGACAAATTCTTAGAAATGCATGAACAGTATTGAAATGCACTGATCTTAGAAGAAAGACAAGACCTCAACACCAATCAAATGTAAAGACATTGAGTAAGTTGACAAAAATCCCCAACAAAGAGAAGCCTTGGACCAGATGGTTTCACAGATGAATTCTACCAATCAACGGATGTAAGCCATTTTAAATCAGCACACACCACTCAGAACTGAGTGGGAGAGAGTGTGGTCTACAGTGTGAACTGTGGTCTATGGTTGGTGGCAAGGCTCCAGGATGTGTAAGTTCATTGAGGGTGGTGGGCCACACTGTGGGAGATGTTTGTGTGGGATGTGGTGGGAGGTGTGGGAGGTGGGCAACATGGGAATCCCAGTGGGTTCCGTGTAATATTTTAGGTAATCTAAGCACCTCTTAAAATATATGTATATATATATATATATATATATATATATATATATATATATA
>JAKSZT010054500.1:584039-601286 GCA_026826555.1 Tolypeutes matacus | reverse complement strand
TTGTATGTATTGTGAGAATTTTGATTTTTACCCATAATAAAAAAATATATATATTAACACCAATCCTGCTCAAACTCTTCCAAAAATTAAGGGGGGTGGGGAATTACTTAACTGATTTATGAAGCCAACATCACCCTAAAACCAAAATCAGATCAAAGATACTACAAGAAAAGAAAACTACAGACCAATCTCTAAATAATATAGATGCAAGAATTCTCAACAAAATATGTGCAAATTGAGCCCAACAGCATATTGAAAGAATTATGCACCATGATCAAGAGGGTTTTATTCTTCTTGTGCAAGAGTTGTGCAACTAAAGAAAACATATTAACATAATAGACCACAATAACAAATCCAAGAAAAACCACATGATTTTCTTGATTGATGGAGAAAAGGCATTAGGCAAAATATAGCATCAGTAGCTGATAAAAACACTTCAAAAAATAGGAATAGACTGAAAATACCTCAACACAGTATAGAGCATATATGAAAAATCAAGAGCTAACAAGGTATTCAATGGAGAAAGTTTGACAACATTTCTTCTAAGAATGGGAACAAGATTAAGATGTGCACTGTCACACTGTTATTCAATATTGTGCTGGAAGCTCTAGCCAGAACAGTTAAGCAAGGAAAAGCATCCAAATTTGAAAATAAGTAAATCTCTGTAAATTCACAGAAGACATGATCCTATATTTAGAAAATCCCAAAATAGCTATGAAAGAGTTAGTAGAACTGACAAACAAATTCAGTAGTGTGGAAGGATACAAGATCAACACAAAAAAATCAGCAGTGTTTCTATACATGAGTATTGAACAACCAGAGAACTAAATCAAGAAAAAGTCCATTTCAAATAGCAAATAAAATATTCAAATATTTAGAAATTAATTTTAACAAGCATGCAAAATATATATACTCAGAAAATTACAAAGCAGTGCTAAAAGAAATCAAAGAACACCTAAACAAATGGAAGGAGATTCCATGTTCATGGATTGGAAGACTAAATATCATTAAGATTTCAATTCTACCCAAATTGAAATACAGATTCAATGTAATCTCAATAAAAATTCCAAAAGCTTTTTTCAAAAAAATGGAAAACCCAATTATCAAATTTATTTTGAAGGGTAAGGGACCCTTAATAGCCAGAAACATCTTAAAAAGGAATAATGAAGTTGGAGGACTCCAACTTACAAACCTTAAATCATATTTCCTAGCTACAGTGGAGAAAACAACATGGTACTGACAAAAAGATAGACATATAGCCCAATCAAACCAAACTGGTGGTTAAGAAAAAAGATCCTCACATCTATGCACAAGTGAGTTTTGAAAGGTTGTCAAGTCTAGTAAGCTGGGCCAGAGCAGTCTATTCAAAAAATGGTGCTGGGAGAACTGGATATTCATATCCAAAAGAAGGAAAAAGGACCCCATTCTCACACCTTATAAAAAATTAACTCAAAATGGATCAAATACCAAAATGTAAAAGCCAGAATTATATATCTCCCAGAAGAAAATGAAAGTAAACACCTTCAAAAACTGGTAGTAGGTGGTAGTTTCTTAAACACTTACATCCAAAGTAATGAAAGAAAAATTGGATAAATGGGACCTCCTTAAACTTAAACTTTGGTGCTTCAAAGGATTTTGTCAAGAAGGTGAAAAGACAGACCACTCAATGGGAGAAAATATTTGGAAATCATAGGTAACTTTGATATTATTTATGAATTCCAAAAAGAGACATTAATAATATTTGTAAACTAGTCTTTTCCTCTGGGCATGATACCCCTTTAATTGTATTAAATTCAGAGGTTTCACTTTTATTTTATTAAATCAAGATTAGGACTTTGATTCAAGCACATCAGTAGGGTGTGCAGGGTTGAGCCCCTGCCCCCTTGGTGAGCTAAATAAAGAGATGCTCAATCAAGAGCACAGAAGTAGATACACAGAGAAGATACACAAAGGATCCTGTGGCCCTGGGAAGAGAGATAAACCTAATATTTAACAGCTGACCTTGTGAAGAGAACAGAGCAGCTGAGACAAGAAAGAAATGAGCCCCAGAGGAAGAGAGATGAACCCTATGTCAGCCTAGAGCTGTGATCAGAAGAAGCTGGGACCATGGAGCCTTAAGAGGAAAGAGGAAGACTGAACCCTCACAGACATCTTGCACCATCTTGCTTCAACATGTGGTAACAGACTTTGGGTGAAGAAGTTCCTCTTATGGTACCTTGATCTGGACTCTTTAGGGCCTTGTAACTGTAAGCTTTTACCCTACATAAATACCCTTTATAAAAGCCAAAAGATTTATGGCACTTTGCAGCAGCACCCCCTTGGCTGACTAATACAGAATTTGGCACCGAAGAGTGGGGCGGTGCTGTTGCAATTACCAAAATGCTGGAATTGTTTTATAACTAGATAAGGGGTATTCTTTGGAGGAATTGTGAGATGCTTGATGGAAAAGGCCTAGATTGCTTTGAAGAGACTGTTGGTAGGAATATGGACACTAAAGAGACTTTTCATGAAGCCTTAGAAGTAAATGATGAAGCTATTATTGGAAACTGGAAGAAAGGTGATCTGTGGTTTAAAGTCATAGAGAACTTAGGAAGATTGATTCCCAATGTTGTTTGGAAGGCAGAATTTGAAAACTATGAACTTGGACATTTAGCCAAGGAGATTTCCAAACTAAATGTGGAAGATGCAGCCTGGCTTCTCCCTGCAGCTTATAGCAAAATCCTAGATGAAAGATATAAGCTGAATATGGAATTGTTGGGCACACACACACAAAAAAACAGAAACTGAATCTGGAAATTCCAAGCCTCTGGAAATCAAGCCCACAGACAATAGTTCCCCATTTGAGGACTTAACTAAATTTGGAACTTGTAAATCAGGATTGAAAATGCAGTTATCTAGGAAAGACTTGTGGAAAGTCTTACTGTATGATGGCTTGGACCCCTGCTTCTTACATTTTAAACCAACAAGGTTTTTGAGAGAGTTGTGGACAAAATCACTGTAAGCCTAAGACTAAAAAGGAATGGAGGGGAAAGACAGAAGGGAAAATGGCTTTAAGAGGAAAACCATGGAAGCTAAGGTCTGGAATTAAGACATATCCTTGAGCCAAGAGAGGGACCCCACATACGTGTATGGAGAGGGTGAGTTTGTCCCAGGGTTGAAGAGGGTAGATGTTGCAATCTGCTGTTCAGGGAGACTTTTGCCACCCCAGGCTACAGAGATGGTGGAGCACATTCCCAAAGGTTGAGGAGAGTGAGGTCAACACCCCATATGTCTGAGAGGGGTGGGCTTGTCCCTCATTGATTAGGGAAGGCCAGGTCACCAGCTCATTGCTCTGAGAGAGTTGGACCTGTACACCAGAGATTAGGGAAAATGTTTTCTCCACCTCACTGAACTAAAGGGGTTTAAACTCTACCCAAGAGATTGGGTAAAATGTGGCCATCATCCCAACATTCTTGGAGGGTAATGTATGGAGCTCAGTCACCACCCAGATGCTTGATGAGGGTGGAACTATTGTGCAAGCCTGTGGAAAGGGTGAGGCCACATGAAGCCCCAGGCAGAAGAAACCATCATCTTGAGAATGACCCTCTGAATTTGAAATCTGATCAAGTGTGCTCATCAGGTTTTCAGAACTGTAGAGGACCAGTGACTCGTGTTTCCCTCCAAAATTCTCCTGATGGTAATGAAAATGTTTATCCTTTTTCTGTCCCTTTGTATATAGGAAGCAGATAATTTTTTTGTAAGTTTCACATGTCTACAGTCAGAGGGGAATTTGTCCCAAGACAAACTGTATCTCTTTAAACTGATTGTGATATGATTTTGTACTTAGCATTGTTACTGATTTAAAGTTTTTTTGAAATATTGTAATATCTTTTTGGAATTCAGAAGGTGGAATGTGGCAGTTTAATATTATTTATGAATTCCAAAAAGAGATATTGATTATGTTTGTAAACAGTGCTGTTCCTCTGGGTGTGATATTTCTTTCATTGTATTAAATTTAGAGGTTTCACTTTTACTTTATTAAATAAAGATTAGGGCATTAATTCGACCACATCTTTAAGGTGTGCACAGTTTATTCCCTGCCCTCTTGATGGACTATAAAAAAATATGCTCAATCAAGAGCATGGAAGTAGATACACAGAGAAGATACACAGAGGATCCTGTGGCCCTGGGAGGAGAGATGAGCCTAATAATTTGCAGCTGATCTTGTGAAGAGACCAGAGCAACTGAGAGAAGAAAGAAATGAATCCCAGAGAGAGACAGACAAGCCCTATGCCTGCCTACATCTGAGATTGGAAGTAGCTGGGACCATGAAGCCTAAAGAGGAAAGAGGAAGGCTGAACCCTCATAGACATTACCTGCCATCTTGCTTCAACACATGGCAACAGACTTTGGGTAGGGAAGTACCTCTTATGGTACCTTGAGTTGTATGCTTTCAGGCCTTGTAACTAAGCTTTTACCCTAAATAAATTCACTTTATAAAAGCCAACAGATTTCTGGTACTTTGCATCAGCACCCCTTTTGGCTGACTAATACACCATATATCTAATAAGTTTTTAATATCCATTATATATAAAGAGATACTACAGTTCAACAATAAAAAGACAAATGATCCCATTTAAAAATGAGCAAAAGATTTGAAGAGACATTTTCCAAAGGGGAAATACAAATGGCAAAAAACACATGAAAAGATGTTCAACATCACTAGCTATTACAGAAATGCAAATCAAAACCACAATAATAAGATATAATTTCACACCTATTTGACTGGCCATTATTAAAAAAACAGAAAAGTACAAATGTTAGAAAGGATGTGGAGAAATAGGAACACTTATCCATTGTTATGGCAATCTAGATTGGTGCAGCCACTGTCAAAGATAGTTTGGTGGTTCCTAAGGAAGTTAAATATAGAGCTGCCATGTAACTCAGCAATACCAATACCAGGTATATATCCAGAATATCTGAGAGCTGGGACATGAACCAATAACTGCACACCAATGTTCATAGTGGCATTATTCACAATTGCCAAAATATGGATGCAACTGAACTATCCATCAACTGATGAATGGATAAACAAATTTTGGTGTATACATATGATGGAATATTATTCAGCTATCAGAAGAAATAAAATCATGAGGCATATGACAATGTAGATGAACATTGAGAACATTATGTTGAGTGAAGCATGCCAGATATAAAAGGACAAATATTGTAGGAGTTCACTAATATGAACTAAATAAAATTAGCAAAATCTTGGATTTAATAGCTAGAATAAAGGTTACCAGAAGATAGAATTAGGACAGAGAATGGAAAGCTGAGTCTTAATTTCTGAAGAATTTGTAAAAAGATTGTTTATAAATGTTTGGAAATGGACAGAAGTAATGAAAGCACATTATTGTGTTTGTAATTAGCAACAATAATATAGGGATATAATCATGGCTGAAAGAAAAAATTTAAGGTCGTGTATATTACTAAAAGAAAAAATAAAGATGACACATGGGACTGTGTAGCACATCGATCTGTCTTCTTGCCAGTGAGTATAGTTAATAGTGCATATATAAAAACATGTTGCTCTGAAACAGAAAAATGTATGCTGTTGTTACAAGAAGTTAGTAACAGTGTGATATTTGGGCAAAAATAAAGCTAAAGCAATCTATGGACTGTAAGGAATATTAAAATTATTCCGTCAATGGTAAAAAAAGGAAGTAGGCTAAGTCAAAGAAATTAAAAAAAAAAAAAAAAACATGCTACATAATGTTTGACTCCATCTATATAAAATGTAAATACAAATAAATTTATGAGATGGAAATATATTAGCAGTTATGTATAGCAGGAGTAGGATAGAGGGATTGAGTGTATATTCAATGGTATTTGGTATAATCACATAGTTGTACTTTCATCACTTCAGTCATAGCGCATTTTAATTATTTCAATAATAATAGCAATAAACCAAAAACAGACAAAAGAACAAACAAGAAAATTCCTTGTCTATCAATCTCTCTGTGTTTCCTCTGTGGGACATAGCTGCTATTTCTGGCTATTCCTGCACAGTTATTCATGTGTTCACTGAACATTCTTACTGAGACATAACTACACACCACACAATCTATTCAAAGTGTTCAATCAATGGCTTTCAGTATGATCACAATGTTGTACATTCGTCACCTCAAAAATTTTAGAACAATTTCATTACTCCAAAAAGAAAGATTCCACACCATTTAACATTCCTTCCCCAGCCTTAAATAACCACTGATCAATTTCATCTTTATAAATAAAATTGTACAATAGGTAGTACACAGTTTCTGGTATCCTTCACTTAGTATAATGGTTTTTTTTTTTTTTTTTTTTTTGGTGTGATACTAATATTTTGTAGTATTAACCTACATTTGTTCAGCATTAAAGAAATACAGTCTTATATGCAATTTTCCCATATTCATATTTCACATAATATATTTAGTTCATAATAGTGCAATCATACAGTATTAATCCTTTTGTGTCTAGCTTGCTTCACTCAACATTATGTTCTCCAGGTTCATCCATATTTTCATATGCTTCACTACTTCATTTCTTCTTCCCACCTCATAATATTCCATCATGTTTATACTCCACAATTTGTTTATACTTTCATCAGTTGATGGATTGTTTCCAACTTTTGACTATAGTGAATAATGCTGCTATGAACACTAGTGTGCAAATATCTATTTGTGTCCTGCTCCCAGTTCTTCTGTGGATAAACCTAGAAATGGTATTGCCGGGTTCCATGACAAGTCTATATCCAACTTCCTTAGTACTGCCAGTCCTACACAGTGGCTGTACCATTCTACATTCCCACTAACAGTGAATAAGTGTGCCTATCTCTCCACATCCTCTCCAACATTTATAATTTTCCAACTTTTTAATAGCGGCCAGTCTAATAGGTGTGAAATGATATCCCATTGTAGTTTTGATTTGCATTTCCCTAATCGCTAGTGATGTTGAAGGGTTTTTCATGTGTTTCTTTGCTGTTTGTATTTCTTCTTCAGATAATTGTCTTTTCAAGACTTTTGCCCGTTTATAATTGGATAGTTTGTCATTTTATTGAATGTTATGATCTCCTTATATATCATAGATATTAAACCCTTTTCAAATATGTGATTGCCAAATATTTTCTCCCATTAAGTTGGCTGCCTTTTCATCCTTTTGACAAATCCTTTAGTGTGCAAAAGTGTTTAATTTTGAGGAGGTACCATTTATCTATTTATTCTTTTGGTCCTCGTACTTTGGTTGTAAGGTTTAAGAAACAACCGCCTACCACAAGACCTTGAAGATGTTTTCCTATAATTTCTTCTAGAAGTTTTATGGTTGTTATTTTTATATTTAGGTCCTTGATCCATTTTGTGTTAATTTTTGTATAAGATGTCAGATAGGAGTCTTCTTTCTGTCTTTTGGCTATGGTTATACAGTTCTCCCATCATCATTTGTTGACTAGACTGTTCTGGCCCTGCTGGTTGGGCTTAACAGCCTTGTGAAAAATCACTTGATTGTAGATGTAAAGGTCAATTTCTGAGGTGTCAGTTTGGTTCCATTGGTCAGTCTGTCTGTCCTTATGCCAGTACCATGCTGTTTTTACCATGTAGCCAAGTAATATACTTTAAATTAAGGAAATGAGATTCTCCAACATTGTTCTTGTTTCCCCTATTCATTACCTTAGGGATTACAGTTAATTTAGAATTAAACTTACATCAACCTAGGTTGAATTAATATCATCTTAGCTTAGATAGTTTACAAAAGTTCCACTCCTGTAAATTTAATTTCCTCCATTTTTATATTGTTATTTTCACAAATTATACCCTTATACATTGTGTGCCCTTTAACATGGATTTGTAATAATTGTTTGATGGATTTGTCTTTTTAATAATATAGGAAAAAAGTAAGAGTTGCCAACAAATAACACAATACTGGCTTGTATTTTTACCTACTGTTATTGGTGTTCTTTATCTCTTTGTATGGCTTTGAGTTACTGATCAGTGCCTTTTCATTTTAGTTTGAAGGATTCCATTTAGCAATTCCTGAAGTGCAGGTCACCTCCAATGAAATCTCTCAGCTATTGTTTTCCTGGGGATCTGTTAATTTTTGCCCTCATTTTTTAATCATAGTTTTGTTAGATAAAGAATTCGTTTGACTCTTTTTTCATTCAAAACTCTATGTCCAAGTGAGAGAGGGCTTATATCCCATGAATATGGTGGGTGGGATGATCCTGCCTGCAGATGCAGGCCCTCTCCATTCCCTGGGATGGCCATTGCCCATCGTTCTCTCCTCGCCAGGTGACTTGGATGAGTTCATTGAGCTGTAGGGTAGGAGTTGCAGCTCCACCGAGATTCCATGCACACCTGGCACATAGGTAGGCCAGAGGCTCCAGTCTCTGGAAGTATACCTAAAAACTTCAGCATCACATATAGGTTTGAATAGAAGGGACTGATGAACCATGTGCAGGGAGGACTTATTTGAGTCCAATTCTGTCACTCTCAGAAGCACAGATTCCAAAATAGAGCCCATTGATAAGGTAGGTTCCATGTAATATTTAGGTAATCTAAGCACCTCTTAAAAAATTTTATATATATATATATATATATATATAACATTTTTGTAAGTAAATGCACATATATGCATATATATTTATATATCATTTTGCAAATGTTGGTATGTATTGTGAAAATTTTGATTTTTACCCACAATAAAAAAAAAAAAAATTCTATGTCCATCCCTCTGCCCTCTGGCCTCCATAGTTCCTGATGCGAAACAGGTTTTAATCTTATTGAAGATCCCTTGAATGTGACACATCACTTCTCTCTTGCTGCTTTCAATGTGTTCTTTCTTTGATTTTAAATCTTTGATTATAATATGCCTCAATGTGGATATCTGAGTTTATCCTTTTTGGAGTTCATTGAGATCCTTGGTTATTTATGTAGATGCATATCTTTCTTGTATTGGGAAGTTTTCAATCATTATTTCTTCAATATTTTTTTCTTTTGTCTCTTTTCTCTCCCTCTGAGACTCCCATTTTGCTTATGTGCATATGCTTAATGGTATCCCACAGGTCTCTTAGGCCCGGAAAATTTTTTTTCATCCTTTTTCTTTTTTGTTCCTCAGACTGAATGATATTATTTGACCTATCTTCAAATGAATTTATTCTTTTTTTCTATTCCTGCAAACCTTCATTTGAACCCTTCTAGCCCTTTTTCATTTCAGTTATTGTACTTTTAAGTTTCAATATTCTATTGGGTTTCTTTTATAATTTATATCACTTAATTGATATTCTCTATTTGTTGAGACATCATCCTACTTTTTCCCTTTAGTTCTTTGTTAATGGTTTACAGTAGTTCTTTAAGTATATTTAAGACAGTTGATTTAAAGTATTTCTGTAGTAAATAAAATATCTCTGCTTCATCAGGTATGATTTTTGTTCATTTCTTTTATTCCTTTGAGCAGGCCATCCTTTCTTGCTTCTTTGTATGCCTCATAATTTTTGTTGAACACTGACCATTTTGGGTATTATGACATGTGTATTAGGGAGCCAAAGGAATGCTAATGCACAGTACCAGAAATCTGTTGGCTTTTATAAAGGGTATTTATTTGGGGTAAAAGCTTACAGTTACAAGGTCCTAGAGAGTCCAACTCAAGGTAGCATAAGAGGTACTTCCTCAGCCAAAGTCTGTTGCCATGTTCTGAAGCACGATGGTGGGCAATGTCTGTGGGGGTTCAGCCTTCCTCTCTCTCTTAATGCTCCATGGGCCCAGCTTCTTCTAATCCTAGATGTAGGCTGAAGGTCTTGTTTCTTTCCAGGCTCAGCTGCTCTGTTTTCTTCACAAGGTCAGCTGTAGACTATCAGGCAAATGGTTCATCTCTCTTCCTGGGGCTGCAGGATCAAAGCTTATTCCTTTTCTGTGCAGCTCCCTCTGTTCCTCTGTGTATTTTTCTTCTGTGTATCTACTTCTGTGTTAGAATCTGTTTTATAAGCCCACCAAGGGGACAGGGACTCAACCCTCTATGCCCTAATGATGTGGTCAAATCAAAGCATTAACCTTGATTTAATCAAGTTAACATAAAGCCTTTGAGTTTAAATCAATCAAATTGTATCATGCTCAGAGGAACAGACTAGTTTACAAACATAATGAACTATCTTTTCAAAAATTCATAAATAATATCAAACTGCTATACTATTGTACCTCTGGAAATCAGATTCTGTGCTCTTTCTAAGATATTTGTTGTGGCTTTCTGTAAATTGTTGTTTGTTTTGCTCAGTGACATTCCTAAACTCTTTTCATAAAAATTGTATTCTTTATTGGGTGTGGTCCCTTAAGAATCTCTTCCTTTAGCTTAGTGCTCTAAGCTAATGTTTTGATAGAAATTTCCTTAAGTTCATGGAGTGAAAAAAAGAAGAAGAAGAAAGAAATAAAACTCTCCAGGTCTTTTAAGATTTACTCTACGTTGGGTCACTCCTTGCATGGTTAGTCAGGATCCCTACAATTCTGATTTAACCTTCATTCCTGATTTCCCTGAACCTAAAGATCAGCTAGAGGTGAAAGTTTATAGTATTTTCAAGTTTTCTCTGAGCATATATCTTGCACTGGATATGCACATGGATTTTGAGATTTTACAGTGTACATGTGAACATTTCATATCCCTTATTCCATAAGAATGTTATTCCACAGTTTTTCTTCCCAGTCTTTTGGTGTAACTATTGTTTGTCAAAATGTTTCCATCCTTACATGGCAGCACCTGGTTCATTTGTTTTTCAATGTTTTAGAGGAACATCCTCCTTATAGCTGCTCCACCCTTATAAACTTCTGGTTTAGGCAAAACACAGGGAAGCCCCTTCCACAAGTCCTTCAGAGAATCCTCAGTCCTGTCACATCAGACATGACTTAATTTTTTAAAACAAGGTACTCTCTGCCCCCTCAGAACCAGGTAGCCACACTGGGAAGGTGGGCTGAAATCTTTAAGGAAGCCATCATGCCTTAGAGTGGTTAGGATTATAGTAAAGTAACATCACAAAGATCTTCCTCCTTGTCAAGTATTTCATTGCTTGCTGTACACTTTTAAGGGTCTCCAAGAGTTCTGGAAAAGTTGATTCTGACTTCATTTTGCCAACATCCAGTGTTTCTGTAGAGGGATAGACACTGAGAGCTTTCTATTCCACAATTTTTTGCTGAAGTCATTCTTGACCACAGTCTTTTTTAAATCCTTTTGAGAACATTGATTTTTATTATCTTAATAGGTGATTAACACAGGTTCAGGCCTCAAGTCCCACCTCTCCTTTTATGGGCTGTGGTTCCAATATCAGTTTGGTTTTCAAAGCCTTTGTCATACTATTTGGATCTCCCCCATGAGTGTGCCATCTTGAGGCCAGTCTGGGACTTGGATGATTTGAATCACACTCCATTTCTCAAGTTTTTCCTATAGTGTTTTAGATCAGTTACATCCGTACAATCATGGATGATATCAGAATTTAGGTGACATCATTTTCATTTCCTTTATCTCCTTGATTTCTTCCTTACTTTCTGGTTTCCAGGGGCCAAATTTTCTGATCCTCTGATGAGAAAGTCAGAATTTTAGAATTTCCATATTGCTGTACACTTCCTGTAACAGAGTCCATCTCAGGGGCAGAATGGTGAGGGAAATAAGAGATAAAAATTGATATGGATTCCCTCCAGACCCTTGAGACCTCAGAGGCTTCTTTAACTATTCCTCTGGTCCAAAAAAAGGACAATATTTGCTCAGAGTGTTAATTGCCCAAACAGATGCGACTGCTGCTGCCATTACAATTAAGCAGTTTTGTGGCTGATCTTGCCTAGCCCAAAGTGGAGAAAGTAAAAGAAAGCAAAATCTCTCTCTCTTGCAAGAATTCACCCTCCCAGCCCCCTGGGCAGAAAGTGTTTTGCTTAGTGGTTTCTCTCTTCACAGTTTATGCACAAATCTAGGGTTTGGCTGCACTCAAATCTAAGCAGATGTGGGAGGGTTAAAAAAAAAAAAACTGGTAAAATAGCTCTTTGATTTTTATTTTCTTTCCCAATCAGCCTGCTATGATTTACATTTCAGACACTTCAGGTAGTTGCTTTATATATTGTGTCCACAGTTTTTAGTTGTAAGCTGCAGGAGAGAGAGGGTGAAATGTGCTTACTCCATCTCAGCCAGGTGGAAGCCTTGTAATTGGACACTTGGTAAAAAGTACAGTTTTCTCATATATTGCTTTATGGAAGTGAAATTAGTTGTATTTTATATGTTAACTTTTTATAATTTCCATTAGAAATTTTTTATAACCTTTTATTACAATAACATATACAATAAAAAATTTCCCATTTTAGTAGATTTCAAGTCTGCAATTATATAGTATTGATTACATTCACAATATTGTGCTACCATCACCAATATCCACTATCCTAACTTTGTCATCACCTCAAACAGAAACTCTGCACCCATTAGTAAGAGTTCCTCTTCCCCTCACCAATCCACCTTTGGTAACCTATATTCTACTATCTGTCTCTAAGAAATTTGCTTCTTCTAGTTATTTCATATAAATAAGCTAATCCAATATTTGTCTGTTTGTATCTGGCTGGCTTCAGTAAACATGTTTTTAAGATTAATCCATATTGTAGCATACACCAGAATTTCATTGATTTTATACAGTTGAATTTTATGTATATACCACATATTGTTTGTCCATTCACTTTTTGATAGGCATTTTGATTGCTTCCACCTTTTGGATATAATTATTGTGAATTGATATATTATTGTGAATAATGCTTCAATAAGCATTGATGTTCAAATATCTATTCAAGTCTATGCTTTCAAATCTTTGTAATATAAATAAAACAGTGAGTTTCCTGGGTGTGGTGGTTTGAAATTGTATGTACCCCCAGAAAATCATGTTCTTAAAGTTAATTCATACCTGTGGGTGAAAACTTGTTGTAAGTAAAACTTCTGATGAGATTGCTTCAGTTAAGGCATGGTCCAGAGTGGGTCTTAATCTTCTTACTGGAGTCCTTCTTAAGAGAATGAAATTAAGACAAAGAGAGATAAAGTCATGGAAGCAAGAAGCAGAAGGCAGTGAAACTTGGAAGAGAAGAGAGAGACCAGCATACATTATGATCTGAATTGCCAAGTGACAGAGTGGTCTGGGATCACTAGCCACCAGTCACCAAGAAGAAAGCCTTGTCTTGATGATGCCTCAATTTGGACATTTTTATGGCCTCAAAACTGTAAGCTTATAAGCTAATAAATTAAAAGCCAATTCATTTCACGGTATATTGGTTTCAGCAGCTTAACAAACTGAGACAGATTTTGGTACTGGGAGTGGGATGCTGCTATTGCAAATACAAAAAATATGAAAATATATATTTTTTAAATTGGGAAATGGGTAGAGTCTGGAAAAGTTTTGAGGTGCTTTATTGAAAAGGCCCAGCTTGTTTTGAAGAGACTGTTGATAAAAATATAGACTAAAGGTACTTCCAATGAAGTGTTAGAGAAAATGACGAATGTCATTGCAAACTGGAAGAAAGGTGACCTTTGTTTTAAAGTGGTACAGAACTTGGCAAAATTCAGTCTTGATGTTGTATAGAAGGAAGAATTTGAAACCAGAAAGCTTGGATATTTACCTGAGGAGAATTCCAAACTACATATTGAAAGTGCTGCCTGGTTTTTCCTTGCAGATCATAGCAAAATGAGGAAAGGGATAAGCTGAGGACTGAACTCTTGAGAGAGAAAAAAACAAAAACTAAAAATTGGTTCTATGGCAAGTTCTGAGGTTCTAGAAAGAAAGTCAGCAGAGAATAGTGTTCCATGTGAGGGTTTAACTGAATGTGGATCCAGTCAGCCATTTCAGTGCAAGTCAGTCTTAGAAATGTAGTTATCCAGAAAGGATTTGTGGAAAGCTTTTCTGTCTGATGATGGTTTGGACACCCATGCACTGCATATGAAACCAAAAAGTCTTTTGTGAGATCTATATGAAAGGAACCACTGCCAGCCTGGTCCAAAAAGGTTAGAAAAGGTACAGATTAAAGGGAAAATCACTTCAAGGACAAGGCTATGGAAACTGAGGTCTGGACTGAAGACATCTCAGGCCAAGAGAGCTGACCCATCAATATGTGTGGAAAGTTTGAGTATGCCCAGGTACTTGGAGAAAGAGGGCTTTCCACCCCATTGTTCAGGAAAAGTGAGTTTCCTCATATGTCTGATGGATTGAAGACTCCAGCCACCACCCCAATGTTTGATGAGAGTAAAGCGTAGAGTCTTGGTGAGACCTTGATGCTTAATGAATATGGAGACTGGAATCCAGCCACAATTCCAATGCTTGATAAGTGTGGAGCTGAGAGCCTCACATCACTGCAATGCTTGAAGATATTGGAGCCTTCATCCCAGTGTTTGGCGTAAGCATGGCTGCTGCACAAGCACTTGGAAAGGGTGGGGCTGCAACTCCATCAGGCCCAGAAGACAAACATCATTCTATAGTTGACTCTCAAGCCTTGAAATCTTTTAGATTATAACCTGCAGAGTTTTGGTATTGTTTGGGACTCATGGCCCCTGTTTTCCTTCCAATTTCTTCCTATGGGATTGAGAATGCTTATCCTATGACTGTCCTTCCATTATATATTGGAAGCAGATAATTTGTTCTCTAAGTTTCACAGGTCCACAACTCAGATGGAGTGGTACCCCAGGGATTTTATGGGATACAAGCAAAGGGAGGTGGAAGTAGTGACATTATTTAAGTTGGGATATATCAGTTGGTTATGTTTCCATTCCAGTTAACAGGGAGTGTGTAAATGTGGACCTGAAAAGTCCTTTCAATCTGATAAAAGGTAGCTGGGGTAATCACAAACTGTCTCTAAATGAGATCTGTAGATGAAGGCAAGCATCTGGTTATAACAGTGTTATAAAGGGCTCAGTTAACAGAAGGAAACAACTACAATAATAAGTAAAGGAATGGGAAAAAGTAAGCAAACAGGTTGTAAATGAGGGATTGTAAACAGGAGAAAGCACCTGGTGACAGCAGTGCTATAAATTACTACTTAACATATGACATCAGCTATAATAATAAGTAAAGGAATGGAAATGGGTTGTAAATGAGGGACAAGGATAGAATCTGGTTATAGCAGTGTTATAAATCACTCAATGAACATAAAATAATAACTACAATAACAAATAAAAGAAATAAGCTGAAATAACAACTACAATTATAAATAAAACTGCTGTAGTCAGCTATTACAAAAGCATTGCCTTGATCATGCCTTGATTTGGACATTTTCAACGTCTCAAAATTATAAGTTTGTAAGCTAATTATTAAAAGTCAAACCATTTCATGGTATATTACTTTCACCATCGTCATAAAACTAAAAGACTGGGTCATATGGTAATTCTATTTTCAACTTTCTGAGAAACTGGCAAACTGATTTTCATAGAAACTGGACCATTTTACAAGGCTCACAGCAATGTATAAAAGTTCACAGTTCTCCACATCAATGTTAATAAATATTTTCTTTTTTTATAAGAATAAATAATACTAAATAAATAATGCTAGTAGTTGTGAAGTGGTATTTCCTTGTGGTTTTGCTTTGTATTCCTTGAAGTCCAATGATGTTGAGTATCTTTTCATGTGCATATTGGCTTTTTGTAGATCTTCTTTGGAGACATGTTTATTCAAGTCTTTCACCCAGTTTTAGATTATGCTATTTGCCCTTTTGTTGTTGAGTTGGAGGCAGTTTTTATATGCCCTGGATATTAAGCCTGTATGACATATATGTTTAACAATTAATTCCTCTCATTCTCTGGGTTGTCTTTTCACCTTCTAGATGCTGTCCTTTGATGTACAAAAGTTTTTAATTTTTGTTTGGAGTAAATTTTTATCTATTTTTCTTTTGTTTCTCATACTTTTGTTGTCATTTATAAGAAATCACTAACAAATCCAAAGAATTGGAGGGTACTCTACATTTTTTGTTTAAAATAATATTCATGATAGTACTCTTAATTAAAATAAATCAAATTGCAGAAACAACCTGTCTCAGAACAATATATTATGAGATGTTTTAAGGACACATGATCAACTGTACAAATACAGTAATTATTTATACTCATCTTAGTATCATATATCTTTAATGTATTAGATATATACAGTGAAATAATCCTTTGCCTTGGAAACTTTATAGAAGCGCTTTTCATTTTACTAAATACAAGGCTCACAAAACCCTATAACAAAACTTAATTATCTGTTCAAATGTCAAGAAAGAAGGCTAAACCAAAAAATAATATTTTAAATATATCTATAAACAATATTATATTCTTTTTGTGTATGGTAAAACAAAGACTTGTAAGGGTAACTACAATCCACTGGAAATGAAGTTAAATAGGGAATTGGGGAAGAAAACAAATAGTTCAATATTAACAATTACATTATATTTGCCAGGTTCTAGGTTTCTTTTGCAAAACCAAATCAGTGTAAACATCTTCAAACAAAAGTATTCAATTTAGTAAAATGATATACTGTATCTACTTATATCAGATACTTAAAGAAAGAGCCTTTTAAAAATAGTTTCTCCTCTCTTACATTGGCACCTTAAAGTGAGTCCAAACAAATATTGCAATGCAGTGCACTGGAAAATATGTGGAAAATATACCCACAATTAGGAATAACTGGTGGTTTGGTAATGTGAAATGGTATGGTAATCTGAAATATAAAAAGGAATGGTAATGTAAAATGCTAAAAAAATAAAATAAAATAACTAAATACTTTTTGCTTCAAAACCTAAAACAAAAATTTGGAATGGTAAGCTCACTACTTTTATGAATCTGTTATAATTAGGAATTGTTGCCTTTAAAATATTCATTCTTTCAGCACTTATTTTTCGAGTGCCTATTGTTTGAAAGGCACTTGTTGGAAAGCTATTTCTACCATAATAAATAAAACAAATGAAGTTCTCTGTAAAGAAAGAATCCTTGGTCTAAAAAATACTCATTATGAACTTAGTAATTTAATTAAATATGACTTTTCCTACTAAAGAGGAAAAAAATCCAAAAGCGTAGCTTTTTATTAAGAGTTCTTATGTATCCCATTGTTCTGCGCCATGAACCAGCCTGAGGAATTACACTGAATGGATTGTCCCTTAACTTCTGGGGTCTGAGTTGAGAGTCTTCCAAAGAGCACCATCTGCTGGCCAGTCCAGAAATGTTCATGAAAAAGGAAAAAAAAAAAAAAAATATATATATATATATATATATATA
>JAKSZT010054500.1:572399-583939 GCA_026826555.1 Tolypeutes matacus | reverse complement strand
ATGAGGCAATCTGGTGCTTTTACTGCCGCCCTCTCTAAGTCTCTCCCTTGTAAACTAGCCTGGACCACATTATTGGGTCCTTAGCCCTGGTTTGAGCAGTTAAACAGGGGCAATCCTAAATATCTTGAACAAGTTGAACCCAGAGTCAAAGAACAGTGATAACAAACAGCTATTTAACAGTAAATCCCTAGAGAGAGAAATTGAAAATCAGAGTCAACTCAACATCAGAGTTAGATGCCTAGACATCAGCAAAACTTACAAGCCTTAGAAAGAAAAAGGAAAATATGACTCAAGCAAAGAAACAATCAGAGCTCCAGATGAGACATAGGACATGAAACAGCTAGTCAATGAGATTCATACAAATCTCCTAAACCAAATCATGGAATTGAAGTACAAGTCTAAAAAAATAGAAGACATTAAGAAGACATTGAGTGAGAACAAAGCAGCATTTGAAATCTTGGATAGAGAAATAACAGAGTTTATAGGAATAAGATACACAATAAATAAGATTAACAATACAATAGAGGAACATAACAGCATAATCGATGTCATGGAAAAAAGAATCAGCAAAGTAGAGGAAAGAACAAGTTAAACTGAAGAGAAAGAACAGAGAGAGAAAATAATGGAAAAATTTGAGCAAGAGCTCAGGGACTTGAATGAGTACACAAATCTTACCAACATACATGCTATGGGAGTTCCATAAGGAGACAAAAAGGGAAAAGTACAGAAAGAGTACCTTAGGAAATAATCACCAAATATTTCCCAACTCTCATGAAAAACATAAATATATGTGTACAGGAAGCACAGCATGCTCCAATAAGAATAAATTCATATAGACATATCCAAGACACAAAATATTCAGAATGCCAAACACCAAAAATAAAGAGAAAATTCTGAAAGCAGCAAGGGAGAAGCAAAACATTACATACAAAGGATGTCCAATAATGATTAGCGCAGATTTCTGTTCAGAAATCATGGAGTCAAGAAAGCAGTGGTATGATATAATTACATTACCAAAAGATAAACTGCTACCCAAGAATTCTTTATCTGACAAAACTGTCCCTCAAATATTATGGTGAATTTAAAATATTCATAGATAAGCAGAAATTAATAGTTCATATATAAGAGTCCAGCTCTACTATAAACCCTAAAGGGAGTTCTGCAGCCAGAAAAGAAAAGAAAAGAGAGGCTTGGAGAAGAGAGTATAGAAGTGAAAAAGTAGCAACCAAAAAGTTTATTAAAAAGATGGACTAAAATAAGGTATGATGCATGAAAGCCAAAGGATAAAATAGCTGAAGTAACTAATACATTTACAATAGTACAATTGAATGTTAATGGATGAAACTCCACAATCAAAAGATATAGGCTGACAGAATGGATAAGAAAACAGGAACCATCCATATGCTGTCTGCAGGATACTCACCCTAGACACAAGGATGCAAGTAGACAAAGTTAAAGGTTGGAAAAAGATATTTCACACAAATAGTAACCAAAAGAGAGCAGGAGTAGCTAAACTGATGTCACACAAAACAGACTTTAAATGCAAAAAAAGTGATGAGATGCAGAAAGTCATTATATATAAATAAAAGGGGCAATCCACCAGGAAGGATTAACAGTCATAAATATCTATGCACCTAATCAGGGTGCCACAAAATACACGAGGCAAACTCTGGCATAACTGAGAGGAGAAATAGATGTCTCTACAACAGTAGTTGGAGACTTCAACATGCCACTCACATCAAACGGCATAACAACTAGACAGAAGACCAATATGGAAGCAGAGAACTTAATATGATAAATGAGCTGGACCTGAGAGACATATAAACGATATTGCACCCTAAATCAGCAGCTTATAAATTCTTCTCAAGTACTCATGAATCTTTCTCCAGGATAGACCACATGTTGGGCCACAGCACAGCTCTCAATAAATTCAAGAAGATTCAAATTATACAAAGCACCTTCTCTGATCATAATGGAATGAAGCTGGAAATCAAGAATAGGGGGGAAAGGGGGAAGTTTGCAAATATATGGAGGTTAAACAACACACTTTTAAACAATCAGGGGGTCAAAGAAGTAATTGCAAGAGAAATTCATAGATATCTCAAGATGAATGAAAAAGAGAACACAACATATTAAAACTTAAAGGATAGCATGAAGGCAGGGTTGAAAGGGAAATTTATAGCCCTAAATGCTTATAATAAAAAATAAGAAAGAGCTAAAATGAAATAACTAACTGAGCAACTGGAGAACTTAGAAAGTGAACAGCAAACCAATCAAAAAGCAAGCAAAGATAGTAATAACAAAGAGTAGAGGAGAAATAAATGAAATTGAGAAGACAGCAAAACACAAGAGAAAATCAATAAAACCTAAAACTTGTTCTTTGAGAAAATAAATAAAACCAACAAAACCTTAGCAAGACTAACAAAGAAAAAAGAAGATGAAAATAAATAAAATCAAGAATGAAAGGAAGTCATTACAACTGGTCCACAGAAATAAAAAGTATCATAAGAGGATATTATGAGGAACTGTATGCCAACAAATTGGACAACCTAGATGAAAAAGACAAATTCCTAGAAATTCACAATCAACCTTCACTGACACTACCTGAAATACAGGAATTCAATAAACCAATCACAAGCAAAGAGATTGAATTAGTCATCAAAAATCTTCCAAAATAGAAAAGTCCAGGACCAGATGGCTTCACAGGAGATTTCTACCAAGCACTTTGAGAAGAATAAACACCAATGTTGTTTAAACACTTCCAAAAAAATTGAAAAAGAGGGGAAATTTCCCAACACATTTTATGAAGCCAACATCACCCTAATACCAAAGCCAGATAAAGATACTAAATAAAAGACAATTGCAGACCAATCTCTTTAATGAACATAGATGCAAAAATTCTCAACAAAATAATTGGACATAGATTCTATATTAGTCAGTCAAAGGGATACTGATCCAAAATATCAGAAATCTGTTGGTTTTTATAAAGGGTATTTATTGGGGGTAGAATCTTGCTTGCAGTTACCAAGCCATAAAGCATAAGTTACTTCTCTCACCAAAGTCTGTTGCCATGTGTTGAAGCAAGATGGCTGCCAACATCTGCAAGGGTCCAGCCTTCCTTTTCCTCTTAAGGGTCCGTGGTCCCAGCTTCATTCCAGAGGATGTGGAGATATAGAAACACTTACTCACTATAGGTGGAATATAGAATGTTGCAGCCACTGTGGAAGTCTGTTTTGTGGTTCTTAAGGATGTTGGATATACATCTACCATGTAACCTGGCAATACTACTGCTAGGTATATACCCAGAAGAACTGAGAACAGTGACAACTGTGCATCTATGTTCATAGCAACATTATTCACAATTCCCAGAAGATGGAAACATCTCAGGTGTTTATCAACTGATGAATGGATAAACAGTGTAGTATATACACAACATGGAAAATTATTCAGATATAAGAAATGAAGTCAGGAAGCATATGACAGCTTGGATGAACCTAGACACATTATGATGAGTGAATCAAACCAGGCACAAAAGGACAAATATTCTATGACTTTACTATTATGAATTAAATATAATGAGCAAAATCATAAAGTTAATAGCTAAAATATATCACCAGAGAAATGAATGTGGTTAGAGAATGGAGAGCTGAGGTTTAATTTGTGCATAATTAGTAAAAAGTTGTTTGTAAATGTTGGTAAATGAAATAGAATTGGTGATGGAACATCATAATATATGTAATTAATAGCACTAAAATAGGGGTATATGTGGCAGTTTGATATTATATATGAGTCCCAAAAAAAGAGAAAGATTGTTTATAAACTGGTCTGTTCCTCTGGTTGTGATATTCTTTAAATATATTAAATTCAAAGGTTTTAAGTTCACTTGATTAAATCAATTTAGGTCCTTTGATTTGATCATGTCAGTAAGGCATGACTCAGGTTAAGTCCCCACCCCTTTGGTGGGCTGATATATATGGGCACTCAAGAAGACACAGGAAAAGATAGAACTCCATAGACATGGAAGAGGAGAGAGTTTGGTCATTTCAGTCCTACCATGTAATAGAAAGGAGAAAGCTCAAATAGCTAAAGCCTTGGGAAGAGAGATGAGCCATTTGACTGATAGTTTGCAGCCAAAGGGAACAGAGCAGCTGAGCAGCTGAGAAGGCCGGAGAGACCAGGCAGAGATCGCCTGCCATCTTGCTTTAACAAGTGGTAAATGACTTTGGTGAGAAAGCAGCGTTCAGTTGGACTCTTTAGGGCCTTAGAATTGTAAGCTTTTATCCAAAATAAATATCCTTTACAAAATACAAGAGATTTCTGGTAATTTGCATCAGCACCCCTTTGGCTGACTAATACAGAATTTGGTACCAGAAGAGTGGGGTACAGTCTAAAGAAATGACCAAAATGCTGGAATGGTTTTATAAATGGGTAAGGGGTAGTTTTTGGAGGGATTGTGAAATGATTGATGCTAAAAGCCTAGATTGCTGTGAATAAACTGTTGGTAGGGATATGGATGCTAAATTGATGAGGCCTTAGAAGTAAATGATGAAACTATTATTGAAAAGTCAAGGAAAGGGAATCTGTGTTAAAAAGTTGCAGAGAACTTAACAAGATTGACTCCTGATGTATTTTGGAAGGCAGAATTTAGTGGTTCCATCAAAAGGGGCAATGATCCATGTGGAGTTGTCAGTTAAGACTTTTTTTTTACCCAGTTACCACAGCTTCCTCACCAATCAAACTGTGAGATGGATAATTTTCCTTTATGGGAGAGAAAAGCATTTTTTTACCAAATTTTTGGTCAGTAAAAGTTACCAAATCAGCTGGAAAACTTTTAATCATTGCATTCTTTTCTTTTTTTAGAGCTTCACCAACTACCTCTCCAGCTTGCCTTGCAAGGGTTACTGTGTAATTTATGCATTCCTTCCAAGGATCAGTCATCATAGTGTGGGGGCTGCTGGTGAGGGGTCCTACTGTTCTGCCCTGGGATAAATCACACTACTCAACTCTTCTGGCAGGCCCTATGTTTTCATATAGGAATTTTATAATTTTAGCACTTATGTTTAGGCTCTCAATCTATTTAGTGTTTACTTTTGTCTATGTTATGAGGTAAGGGTCCAACTTCCTTCTTTTGCAAGTGGATATCCAGTTTTCCCAGCAACATTTGTTGGAGAATTTTCTCTCCCCAATTAATGTACTTGGCACCCTTATTATAAAATAACTTGGCCAGGAGAGAAGATAGAAGATGGTGACAGAGTAGGAAGCTCTAACAATCAGCTAATAATCAGCCAGGATATGTCCAGATAAACTGTTTGGTGAACCCCAGAGATAAGAACACAGTTCACCATCCAGGGAAGAGTAGGAAGAGGAGATTAACCATTTGTGGTGAAGATTCATGAGTGGATTGCTCCATGATGTCGAAGCAATTGCCCAAACCCCACTGGTGAGGAAAGCTGCCTTAGGACTTATTCCCTGGCTGGGAGATCCAGCATGCCCAGTTTGGAAAGCCACTGCTTAGGCCCTCACGCAAAGCAGGAGTGGAAATTGGTTGCAGTTTTGAAAACTTTCTCAGTGCAGAGCAGGCAGATTCAAAGTGAGCCCCAATGCCTCTTGGAAGGAGAGGGAGTACACACTCTCTTGTGGGCAGTGCAAGCAGATTCACCCAGTCCACCTTGAAGGGCTGCTGCACACTGGGCCCCAATGTGCCCCTGGACAGAGAGGAAGCAAGCACTCTTAATTGGGCAGATTCACCCAGCCCACCCTAAAGGCCTGCTGCACAATCTGCACCCCTGGACAGAGAGGAAGTGTGCACTATCTCACAGGTAGGGTGGGCAGATTCAGCCCATCCACCTTAAAAGAGCCTCTGCACACTAGGCTCCTACACACCCTGGAAGGAGGGGAAACATGCACTCTCTCTGAAGGCAGTGCAAGCAGTTTCAGCCTGGTTGCCTTGAACAGCTGCTGCACTCTCATCCCCAATGTGCCCTAGAAGGAGAGAAACCAAGAGGCCTCTTATACTCTCTTAGAAGACAGTGCAGGCAGAATCATCTCACACACCTCACACACAGGTGTTTGCAGTTGATCAGAGAACTCAGATCTCAGGGGCTTGGAGCTGTGCAACAGTTTCATGCTGGATAGGCTGGCAACCTCAGCCGCAACCATGCCCCCACCAGGAACTAAGTAAGCTGAGAATTAAAGGCACAGAGTAAACTTAGGGTAGCAGGAAACAACTGAATAGAGTGCTATCTGCTGGGTACCTTAGGAAAGCCTAGATTGGGAGACATATCAAAGAGAAGATTGGAGGCCTTTAAGGTCAATCAATCTACACTCGCTTCATAGGTTCACTGAGCCTGTTTTTCTTGGGAATGCAGAGCTTAGGAAGTTGTCTCAAGGGGGACACTTCTACCAAAATTAGACCTCCAGATAATAGCAGCAAGAGACAACAAAAGGAGTATTAAAATATAGAGGCAAATAAAAAACAAACAGAATATACTAACATTCAAGAAGGAGGAACAGAGGAAACTTTAGTAAACAAACAAACAAACAAACAAAAACCAAATGAATAAAAAAGTCTCAGGCTTAAGAGAGAAACTAAGCACAAAATAAACACATAAAATATCAGATGCCAAGGCACCAGCAAACATTACAAGCCATACTAAGAAACAGGAAGATACAGCCCAGTCAAAGAAACAAATTAAATTTTCAGTAAAAATACAGGATTTGAGTCAACTAATCACAGATATCTAAACAAATCTGCTCGATAAATTCAATGAGATAGCTAAGGAGATTAAGGATTTTAAGAAGACACTGGTTGAAAACAAAGAATTTGAAAGCTTGTAAAGAAAATTAACAGAACTTATGAGAATGAAAGACACAATGGAAGGGATTAAAATATATTGGAGGCATATAATAGCAGATTTGAATTGGTCAAGGAGAGTAAGTGAGATCTAGGACAGAATATCTGAATTTGAAAAGACAGGAGAACAGAAAGAGAAAAGAATGAAAAAAATGGAACGGGATAGACTTACTTCAAGACACTTAATATTCAGAGGGAAATTTCTGAAAGCAGGAAGAGAAATGCAATTCTTCACATACAAGGGATGTTCAGTAAGACTAAGTACCAATTTCTCATCAGAAAACATGGAGGAGAGAAGGCAGTGGTATGATATATTAAATGTAATGAAAGAGAAAAACTACCAGCCAAGAATTCTTTATCCAGAAAAATTGCCTTTGAAAACTGAGAGTGAGTTTAAAGTCATGATAGATAAACAAAAACTAAAAGAGTATGTTACCAAGAAACCAGATATAAAAGAGATAATAGAGGGAGTACTGCAACCTGAAAAGAAAAGACAGGAGAGTGAGGTCTGGAGAAGAGTGTAGAAATAAAGATTATGTAAGGGTAAGAAAAAGGGTAAAAAGACAGATAATAGTAAGAGAGATCAATGGAAAATCAAGATATATACTGGACAAAATAAGTAATGCCTGTACAGTAATAATGTTAAATGTTATTGGATTAAACTCCCCAATCAAAAGACACAGACTGGCAGAATAGACAAAAAAAACATGAGTCATCCATATGCTGTCTACAGGAGACTCATCTTACACAAAAGGACATAGACTGAAAGTAAAAGGATGGAAAATGAAATTCCACACAAACTGTAATAAAAAAGAACTGTAGTAGTAGTGAAACTAATATCAAACAAAATAGACTTTAAATTCAAAACTGGTATAAGAGATGGTGATTCTAGCAATGCAAGAAATTATAACAATGAGGTGGAGCCAGTGGCCACTTGACACTTTTGGGGTAGGGAGGGGATGAGCAGTTGAAATACAGGGGCTTCTATGGGAGTTGGAGGTTGTCCTGAGTACTGTTGTGGCAATGGATGTAGGCCATTTTAAATCAGCACACACCACTCAGAACTGAGTGGGAGAGAGTGTGGTCTACAGTGTGAACTGTGGTCTATGGTTGGTGGCAAGGCTCCAGGATGTGTAAGTTCATTGAGGTTGGTGGGTCACACTTGTGGGATATGTTTGTGTGGGATGTGGTGGGAGGTGTGGGAGGTGGGCAACTCGGGAATCCCAGTGGGTTCCATGTAATATTTTGGGTAATCTAAGCACCTCTTAAAAATATATATATTTTTATATATTACATTTAATATATATATATATAAATAACATTTTTGTAAGCAAATACACATATATGCATATATATTTATATATCATTTTGCAAATGTTTTTATGTATTGTGAAAATTTTGATTTTTACCCACAATAAAAATAAAGTAAAAAAATAAATAAATAAAAATAAAATGAGCTATTGATACATGCAACAACAACAACAAAAAAAGAGATGAAAAAGGACATTATGTATTAATAAAAGGACAATGCACCAAGAAGAAATACCAATAATAAATATTTATGCACCTCACGAGGATGCCTCAAAATACATGAGGAACACATTTGAAAAACTGAAGAGAAAACTAGATGTCTCTACAATAACATTTGGAGACTTCAGTACAACAATCTTATCTTCGGATAGAACAACTAGATAAAGGATCAATAAGGAAAGAAAGAACTTGAATAAAACCATAAATAAATTAGAACATGTACTCCCAAACTGCAGGGTATACATTCTTTTCAAGTGGTCATGGATGGTTCTCCAGGATAGACCATATGTTGGGTCACAATACAAGTCTTAATAAATTTATAAATATTGAAATGATACAAAGCACTATCTCTGATCATGATGGAATGAAGATGGAAATTAACAACAGGTAGAGAAAGGGAAAACTCACAAGTATATGGAGGTTAAACAACACACACTTAAGCAGTTAATGGGTCAGAAAAGAAATTGCAAGTGAAATCAGTAAATATCTCAAGATGGATGAAAATGAAAACACAGTATTTCAAAACTTATGGGATGCATTGAGAGTAGTCCTGAGAGGGAAAATTTTAGCCCTCAATGATTACATTTAAAAAAGAAAGAGCTAAAATCAAAGACCTAAATGAAAACAAGCAAGAACTAGAAAAAGAACAACAAACTAATCCCAAAGTAAGCAGAAAGGAAGAAATAACAAAGATTAGAGCAGAAATAAATGAAATTAGAAAAAAAAAACAATAGAGAGAATTAACAAAATCAAAAGTTGGTTCTTTGAAAAGGTCAACAAATTCGACAAACCCTTATTTAGACTGACAAAAAAGAGAGAAGATACAAATAAATAAAATAAATAAAATCAGAAATGAGACGGGGACATTACGACTGACCCCACAGAAATGAAAGAGATCATAAGAGGATACTATGAACAACTGTATGCCAACAAACTAGAGAATGCAGATGAAATGAACAAATTTCTAGAAACACAGGCACAACCTACATGACCCAGAAGAAATAGAAGATCTCAACAAACCAATCATAAGTAATGAGATTGAAATGGTCATGAAAAACCTCCCAAAGATTACAAACCTAGGACGAGCTGGCTTCACAGGTGAATTCTACCAATCATTCAAAGAAGAAATAAGCTCAGGACCAGATGGTTTCAAAGATGAGGTCTGCCAAACATTGAAAGAAAATTTGTTACCAATCTTACTCAAGCTCTTCAAAAAATTGAACAAGAAAGAATGCTACCAAACTCTTTCTATGCAGCCAAAATCACCCTAATAGGGAGGCGGCTGTGGCTCAATCAGTGGGGCTCCCGTTTACCATGTGGGAGGCCCCGGGTTCGGTTCCTGGGGCCTCCTGGTGAGGGCGGGCCCGCCCGCATGGCGTGGTTGGCTGACCCAGCGAGCACAGGCAGCAAGGGGGGGGGGATAAATGAATAAATAAATAAAATCTTAAAAAAAAAAATCACCCTAATACCAAATCCAGGTAAAGATAACAGACACAGAAAAAATTATAGACCAATTTCTCTAATGAATACAGATGGAGAAATCCTCAAAAAATACTTGCTACGCGAATCTAACAACACATTAAAAGAATTTTACATAATAATCAAGTGGGTTTTATTCCAAGTATGCAAGGGTGGTTCTGCAAAGAAAATCAATCAATGTAATACATCATATTACTAAATTGAGGAAGAAAAATCACATGATCATCTTATTTGATGCAGAAAAGAGATTTGACAAAATTCAACATCCTTTCTTGATGAAAACTCTCTGAAAGATAAGAATAGAAGGAAATCTTCTCAACATGATAGAGGGCATATATGAAAAACCCACAGTTAATATTGTAATCAGTGTAGAAAGCTTTCCTGCTGAGATCAGGAACAAGATCAGGATGTCCATTATAGCCACTGTTATTCAATATTTTGCTAACCATTGTAGCAATTAGGCAAGAAAGAGAAATAAAAGGCATCCAAACATAAAAGGAAGAAATAAAAATTTCACTATTTGCTGAACACATGATCCTATATCTAGAAAATCCTTAAAAATCCACAAAAAAGCTACTAGAAAAAAATAGAGGAGTTCAGCAAAGTTGAAGTATACAAGTGTAATATGCAAAATCAATAGTACTTCTACATACTAATAATAAGCAATGTGAAGAAGAAGTCAGGAATAAAATCCCATTTACAATGGAGACTAAAAGAATCAAATATTTAGGAATAAATTTAACCAAGGACATATAGAATTGTATTTGGAAAGCTAAAAAACATTCCTAAAAGACATCAAAGGAGACCTAAATAAATGGAAGGATATTCCATGTACATTGACTGTTAAATCACACAATTTATTTATAGATTTAGTGCAATTCCAAAAAAACTTCTAACAGCCTTTATTTACAGAATTGGTAAGGTCAATTATTAAATTTATTCGGAAGGGCAATAGTTCCCATATAGCCAAAAATATCTTTAAAATGAAGAATGGAATGGGGAGACTCTCACTTACTGACTTCAAACCATATTACTTCGCTACAGTGTTAAAAACAGCATGGTACTGGCATGAAGATAGATATGTAGACCGAAGGAATAGAAATGAGTGTTCAGAAGTAGATCCTCAAATTTATGGCAAAGTGATTTTTTTTTTCATTTTTCTACTTTAATTTGAAATATAAAATGGTAGTTTCTTCAGAAAAAAAGATTTACATGAAATTTACCTTACCTTATGGTTTATGCTCTAAGAGTACATTTTATAAAAATCAGCAACTGGCTTCTTTTATGTTTAAATTGAAATGAGCATGGTAAGTTTATATGAATAATAACTTTCTTTTAAGTAGTAGCAAAAAGAGTCAATAATCCTTTCAAGAAAGAGATTATTTCGTTTCCTCCCAACTTGGATTCACCATAAACACGATCCACAAATGATATTGGAACCTAGTTAAAAACAATATACATTAAAGTTAGTCTTCAAAAAAAATAGAAGGGCAGCAAAGTAGTTATATAATAGAAACAGTATTAATCTACAAAGGAATTCCTTCAAGTAAGTTCAGATATAGGGGATTTATAAAGCAACTGTGTGTACCTCCAAGAATTTAAAATTAACCATGCATTTTAAGACCTAAAAATAGGCCATATGAACCAAATCTACAACTGTTTTGGAAAGCACTGTCCT
>JAKSZT010054500.1:497130-566786 GCA_026826555.1 Tolypeutes matacus | reverse complement strand
GCTCCCGCCGAGGCCTGGGAGGCGTACGACCGCCTTCCCTGGAGGCCATGGCGGAACTGCAAAGTGATTTTTGACATGGCTGTCAAGACCACCCAGCTGGGCCAGAAGAGTCTATTAAAACATAGTGCTAGGGGAACTGAATATCTATATGCAAAAGAAAGAAAGATGATCCCTATCACACATTTTATACAAAAATTAGCACAAAATGGGTAAAAGACCTAAATATAAAAGCTACAACCATAAAACTCCTAGAAGAAAAGGTAGGGAAATATCTTCAAGATCTTGTGGTAGGTGGTGGTTTCTTAGACCTTACACCCAAAGCACGAGCAAGGAATGAAAAACTAGATAAAAGGGACATCCTCAAACTTAAATACTTTTGTGCTTCAAATTACTTTCTCAATAAGGTATAAAGGCAGCAGATATATATGGAAACCACATATCTAATAAGGGTTTAACATCCATGTTATACACAGAGATCATACAAAATTTATTAAACCGATTTTGATTGCACTATGTCAATGAGTTGAGACCAAGGTAGGGTCTCTGCCCTCTTACTGGAGCCTTATATAAAAAGAGACACAGAGAAGACAGACACACAAAAAGGGGAAATCTGTCATTTTGATCCTGCCATATGAGAGAGAGGACTCAAGGATCACTAGAAGCCAAAGTTGAAGGTGAAGCCTCCAAGATCTTGGAGCCATGGAACAGATCAAGGCTGAAGAGATGAGCCATATGCCTGACTGCCAACAGTTGGGCTCACGGAGAAAGTGGAGCAGCTGAGGCTGACAGAATAGGCCTGGAAAGACAAGCCATATGCCTGATCACCCATAGCTGAGCTCCAGGAGACAGTAGATTCTGGGGTTGAAGTCAAGGACCTCAGCAGACTTCAGCTTCCATGTTGCCTTGCCACATGGCAGGATGCCAGGATCACCAGTAGCTGACTTTAATGAGAAATTATCTCTGCTGATGCCTTGATTTGGACATTTCACAGCCTCAGAACAGTAAGCATTTCCCCTAATAAATTTCCCATGGTAAAAGCCAACCTATTTCTGGTCCTTTGCATTAGCAGCCCTGTGGCAATGTAATACACTATAAATGTGAGGGTTGATTTGTGAATTCTCAATTTGATTCTGTTGGTATGTCCTTGTGCCTGTACCATGCTATTTTGATTATTGTGGCTTCATAATAAATTTTAATGTTGGGAAATGTGAGTCCCCCAAATTCATTCCTCTTTTTCAAGATGGCTTTAGCTATTTGGAGCCATTTACTCTTCCATATAAATTTGATGGTGAGTTTTTCCATTTCTGCAAAGAGGGCTGTTGGGATTTAGATTGGGTTACTGTTGAATCTGTAGATCTCTTTGGGGAGAATTGACATCTTAACAATATTTAGTCTTCCAAACCATGAATGCAGAATATTTCCATGCATTTAGGTCTTCTTTGATTTCCTTAGCAAAATCTTACAGCTTCCTCTGGAGAAGTCCTTTACATCTGTGGTTAAATTTATCCCTAGAGATGTCATTTTTTTAGTTGTTATTGTAAATAGAATATTTTCTTGATATCTTCTTCAGAGTGTTTATTACTAGTATATATAACACTGCTGAGTTTTACATGTTTATCTTGTTCCCAACACTTTGCTAAACACATATATTAGTAAAGTAAATTTCTTTTGTATTTTTTCAGGATTTTCTGTATATAGGATCATGTTATTTGCAAAGAGGAAAAGTTTTCCTATTTATTTTCCCTTATGGATGCCTTTTAATTCTTTCTTACAGTACAATTCCTGATATTAAAGGGAATGTTGTCAGTTTTTCACCATTCAGTATGATGTTAGCTGTGGATTTTTCATACATGCCCTTTGTCATGTTGAGAATGTGTCATTTTATTTCTAGTTTTCTAGAAAGAAGGTGTTCTGGATTTTTTCAAATGCCTTTTCAGCCTCAATTGTGATGATCATTTGTTTTTTATTATTCATTCCATTAATGTGATGTGTTACATTTACTGATTTTCTTCTGGCTAACCACCATTGCATACCTGGAATAAATCCCACTTGATCATGATGTATAATTACGTTGATATGCTGCTGGATTCAATTTGGTAGTACTTTGTTGAGGATTTTTGCATTTATACTTATAAAGGATATTGGTTTTTAGTTTTCTATTCTTGTTGTATCTTTATCTGGCTATTGTATGAGGGTGATGCTGGCCTCATAGAATGAATTAGGGTATGTTCCCCCGTCTTCTATTTTTTGGAAGACTTTGAGCAGGATTGGTGATAGTTCTTATTGGAATGTTTGGTAAAATTCACCTCTAAAGACAACTTGTCCTGAGCTTTCTTTGTTGGGTGTTTTTTGAAGACTGATAAAATCTTTTTACTACTTATTGGTTTGTTGAAAATTTCTATTTCTTCTTAAGTCAGTATAGGTAATTTCTGTATTTCTAGTACTTTATCCATTTCATCTAGGTTGTCCAAGTTGTTGAAATACATTTACTCATAGTATCCTCTTATAGTCCTTTTTATTTCTGTGGTTTTAGTAGTAATGTCAGTTCTCATTTTAGTTATTTGGGTGCTCTCTCTTTTTTCTTTGTCAATCTAGGTAAAGTTTTGTAATTTACATTGATCTTTTCATAGAGCCAACTTTGGTTTTGTTGATTCTTTCTGTTGTTTTTATATTCACATCTCATTTATCTCAGATTTAACCTTTTTATTTCCTTCCTTCTGCTCACTTTGGGTTTAGTTTTACTTTTTCTAGACCCTCTAGTTTTGAGGTAAGGAATCTGATTTGAGATCTTTCTTCTTTTTAAATGTTAGCATTTAGATTGATAAATTTCCCTCTCAGCACAGCCTTTGCAGCATCCTATAAGTTTTGGTATGTTTTGTTTTCATTTGCATTTGTCTCAAGATATTTCCAAATTTGCCTTTTGATTTCTTCCTTGACCCATACAAATGTAAGAATACATTGTTTAATATCCACATATTTGTGAATTATCCATTTCTTCCTGTGTTGTTGATTTCTAGATTCATCCTGACCACAATTATTTTGATATTTTTGAATTTATTGAGACTTGATTTGTGACCTGCCATATATTCTATCCTAGAGAATGATCCTTGTACATTATAGACTAGTGTGTATTCTGCTGCTGTTGAGTGAAGTTTTTCTATATATATATATATGTCAGTTAGGTCATATGTAGTTTATAATGGTTTAGAATATCATTCAAGTGTTCAATTTCCTTATTTGTCTTCTGACTAGATTTTCTATCCATTATTGAAAGAGGTGCATTGACATCTCCTAATATTAATGTAGAACATTTATTTCTTCTTTCATATCTGACAATATTTACTTCATATATTTTAGGGCTTTGCAAATATATTTATAAATGTCTTCTGTTAAATTGACCCCTTTAACTACATATAGTGACCTACTTTATCTCTCATAACAGTTTCTGACTTATTCTCTATTTTAATCTGATATTAGTATAGCTACCCATGCTCTCTATTTTACTACTTGCATGGTATATTTTTTCCATTCTTTCATTTACAACCTACTTATGTCTTTGAATTTTATGTGAGTCTCTTGTATTCAGCATATAGTTTGTTCAGGCTTTTTGATTCATTCTGCATACCTTTGTCTTTTGACTAGGGAGTTTAATTCATTTTTGTTAAGGTAACTATAGATAATGCAGGACTTCCTTTTGCCATTTTTCTATTTTGTGACTGTGTTATACCTTTTTTTCCCTTCAGTTAATTCATTATTTCCTACTTCCATACTTATTTGGATTTTTGAGTTATACCATTTTGAGATACTTCTCATTTATTTCTGATTGAAATTTTTAAATTTTAATTGATGTTAATCATTCTTACATGAATATCCATAAACAGTAAGTGTATAGTATAAGTTGTGAACTTACAAAACAAACATGCATATCATCATACAGGGATCCCATACATTATCACACCACCAACACCTTGTTTTGTTGTGAAACAATTGTTACAAACTATGAAAGAGCATTTTCAGAACATTACTACTAAGTATAGCCAGTATCTTACATTTGGTGTTCTTTTCCCCCAACCCATATGATTAATGACACCCTGTACTAATATTATATACTTGCTATATTTCATGAGAGAATGTTCTTGTATTTGTTCTGTCAACCACAGTCCATCTTCCACTACAGGATTCATTGTGTTATACATCCTATGCTTTGTACAATCCATTTAAAGTGAAGAGTCAGTGGTTCTCATATTCATCAGAGAGTTGTGCTGTCATCACCACAGGCAATTTTGGAATATTTTCATTACTCCTAAAGGAAAAATCCCCTTATACACCCATATTGTTGTCCCTTAAAATTGATATAATATTTTCTTTGCCATTGCTGCAAAAATATTATATACTGTTAACTATATCCATAAGTTACATTCTTTGTAATTTTCTCATGTATCACTGTATTCATAATGCTTTGTAATGGAAGAACATTCTTATACTTGTACCATCAACTAAAATTTCCATCCACCACAGAAGTCACTAAATTACACAGTCACTGCATTATTCTCTAACTCCTTTCAATTGAAATATTACATCAGAGACTACCCCTTTCAGTCACAATCACATTTATAATTCAGCAGAGTTAGTCATACTCACTATAATGTGTTACCATCAATTCTTCATTTCCACACATTAAAAAAAAAAAAAACTTAATAAAAATTCTACATACATTAAGCATCAGCTCCCACTCTCAACCCACATTCAATTTCCTAGTAACATATACTCTAGAGTTCACTTCTGTGAGTTTATTCATCATTTTAGTTCATATAAGTGAGATCACACAATACTTGTCCTTTTGTGTCTGACTTATTTCACTCAACATAATGTCATCAAGTTTCATCAATGTTGTCATGTGCATCCCACTTTCATTTCTTCTTACAGCTGAATGGTATTCCATTTTATGAAATTATCACATTTTGTTTATCCACTCATCAGTTTATGGACACTTAGGCTGTTTCCATATGTTAGCAATTGTGAATAATTCTGATATGAGCATTGGTGTGCAAATGTCTCTCCACATCACAGTTTTCAGTTCTTCTGGATATAATCCTAATAGAGGAATTGCTGGATCATATGGCAGTTCTATATTTAGCTTCCTGAAGAACCACCAAAGTGTCTTCCACAGAGACTGCACCATTTAACATTCCTACCAACAGGGAAGGGGTGTTCCTATTTCTCCACATCCTCTCCAGCACTTATTGCTTTCTGTCAATTCATGTCCTTGCTTTCAAGTCTTCTCAATATAATCCTAGTAACAGGATTGCTGGATCATGTGGCAGTTCTATATTTAGTTTCTTGAGGATCCAACAAACTGTCTTTGACAAAGGCTGAACCATTCTGCCTTCCCATCAACAGTGAAGTAGTGTTCCTATTTCACTGTATCCTCTCCAACATTTATAATTTCCTGTTTTTGTAACAATTGCCATTCTATAAGGTGTGAAACGATATCTCAGTGAAGTTTTGTTCTGCATTTTCCAGATAGCTGGTAATATTGAGCTTATTTTTTTCATGTGCTTTTCATCCATTTGTGTTTCCTCTTTGGAGAAATATCTATTCAAGTTTAGGCACATTTTTTTTTAATTGGGTTGCTTATCTTTTTATCATTGGGTTGTATGATTTCTGTATATAATATGGATATCAAAGACTTATTGGATATGTGGTTTCCAAATATTTTCTCCCATTGACGTGGCTGTCTTTTCATCTTACTGAGAAAGTACTTTGAAACACAAAAGTGTTTAAGTTTTAGGAGGTCCCATTTATCTAGTTTTTCTTTCATTTGCCATGCTTTGGGAGTAAGATCTATTAAACTATTGTCTACCACAAGATCTTGAAGATATTCCCTACATTTTCTTCTAGGATTTTTATGGTTGTAGGTTTTATATTTAGGTCTTTGATCCATTTTGAATTAATTTTTGTGTAAAGTGTGAGATACTGGTTCTCTTTTGTTTTTTTATCTGTGGATATCCAGTTCTTTCAGTATCATTTTTTGAATAGATGGTTCTGATCCACCAGTGTGGTCTTGACAGCTCTGTCAAAAATCACTTGAACATAGATGTGAAGGTCTGTTTCTGAACAATCAATTCATTTCTATTGGTCTATATGTCTATCTTTTTGCCTGTGCCATTGTTTTTACCACTGTTGCTAGATAATATTATTTAGAGTCCAGAAGTGAGAGTTCTCCAACTTTGTTTTCCCTTTTTAAGATGATTGAACTTTTATGGCGATTGCATTGAATTCATTAATCAATTTGGGTCAAATTAATGTTTTAATAATATTTAGTCTTCCAATCCATAAGCACGGAAACTTCTTACATTTATTTAGATGTTCTTTTATTTCTTTTAGCAATGCAATGTAGTTTTCTTAGTCCAGGAACTTTATATCCTTGGTTAAGTTTATTCGTAAATATTTGATTCTTTTAGTCACTACTGTAAATTAATTTTCTTCTCTAACTCTCTCTTCAAATTGCTCATTTCTAGTGGATACAAACACTGCTGACTTTTCCATATTAATTTTGTATTCTGCCACTCTGCTGAGTTCACTTGTTAAATCTAGTACTCTTGTACTTTCTAAGTATAGGATAATATTATCTGTGAATAATGAAAGTTTTACTTCTTCCTTTCCAATTTGGATGCCTTTCATTTTCCTTTTCTTAAATCATTGTTCTAGCACTATATTGAACAACTGTGGTTATAATGGGCAACCTGTCTTGTCCCCGAGCTCAGTAGGAAAGTTTTCATTCTTTCACTTTTGAGTACCATGTTAGCTATGTGTTTTTCATATATGGCCTTTATCATGTTGAGAAAGTTTCTTTTAATTCTTATCTTTTGAATGCTTTTAATCAAGATAAGATTCTAGATTTTATCAAATGCTTTCTTTGCATCAATTTAAATGGTCATGTGATATTTCTTCAATAATTAATCTGCTGAATTATATTGATTTTCTTGTGTTGAACTACCTTTGCCTGCCTTAGATAAAACCAAGTTGATAATGATGAATAATTCTTTTAATGAATTGTTGGATTCGATTAGCAAGTATTTTGTTGAGGATTTTTGCATCTATATTCATTATGAAAATGGTACTGTATTTTTCTTTTTTCACAATATCTTTACCTGTCTCTGGTATTAGAGTGATATTGGCTTCATTTAAAGAATTTGGTAGTGTTCATAACTTTTCAAATTTTTGGTAGAGATTGGGTAAGATTGGAATTATATTTTCTTTCCATGCTTGACAAAATTCACCAGTGAAGCCATCTGTTCCAGGGCTTTTCATTTTGGGGACAATTTTGTTGATGGTTTCTATCTCTTTTCTTGTAATTGGTTTGTTGTGGACTTCTATTTCTTTTAGCATCAGTGTATGTTGTTCCTATGATCATAGAAATTTGTTTAATCGACATTGTCGGCATACAGTTATTTATGGATCCTACTATGATTTCTTTTATTTCTGTGGGGTCACTAGTAATATTCCCTCTTTCATTTTTTATTTTATTGTTTACATCGTCCCTCTTTATTCTCTGTCAATCTAGCTAAGGGTTTGTCAATATTGTTGATCTTCTCAAAAAAAAAAAAAAAAAAAAAACAAAAGGTTTGTTTTTTTTAATTCTCTCTATTGTTTTTTGTTTCCAATTTCATTTATTTCTGTTCTTATTTTTGCTGTTTTATTACTTCTACTTGCTTTGGGACATTTGCTGTTCTGTTTCTAGTTTCTCCAGCTGTGTACTTAGGTCATTGATTTTAGCTATTTCTTTTTATTGTAAGCATTGTGGGTTATAGATTTCCCTCTCAGCACTGCCTTTGCTACATCTCATAGGTTTTGATATATCGTGTTCTCATTTTCATTTGTCTTGAGATACTTACTGATTTCTCTTGCAATTTCTTCTTTGACCCACTGATTATTTGAGTGTATTGTTTAATCTCCTTATATTTGTGATTTTTCCCTTTTCCTTCCTGGTGTTGATTTCCAGCTTCATTTCCTTATGATCAGAAAAAGTGCTTTGCATAATTTCCATCCTTTTAGATTTGTTGAGATATGTTTTGTGGCCCATCATTTGGTCTATCCTAGAGAAAGATCAATGAGCATTGGAGAAGAATGTATATCCTGCTGTTTTGGGGTCATGTTCTATATATGTTTATTAGGTTTAGTTTATTTATCGTATTATTCAAGCTCTATGTTTCTTTATTGACCCTCTGCTCAGATGTTCTATCCAATCCTGAGAATTGTGCGTTTTATCTGTGACTATTATTGTAGAGACATCTATTTCTTCTTTCAGGTTTGCCATTGTTTGCCCTATGTATATTGGGATGCCCTGGTTATGTGTATATGCATTTATGTTTATTTATTCCTGTTGAATTGTCCCTTTTATTAATATATAATATCCTTCCTTGTCTGTAATAAAAGTGTTGCTTTTAAAGTCTGTTTCATCTGATATAAGTACTCCAGCTTTTTTTCAGTTACTGCATGTTTTTAGATCTTTTTCCAGCCTTTCACTATCTATATATTTATACCCTTGGGTCTAAGGTGAGTCTCATGTAGACAGCATATAGATGGCTCATATTTTCTTATCCATTCTCCCAGTCTATGTCCTTTGATAGGGGAGTTTAACCCATTAACATTCAATGGACTGTAAAGGCAATTATTACTTCACCATTTTGACCTTTGGTTTTTATCTGTCATCTTATTTTCAGCACAATTTTAAAAAATTTAGTTATTTTTACTGATGTAATCTTCATTTCTAGACTCTCTTCCAAGCCTTTATTTCCTCTCTTTTCCTTTCAGGCTGTAGCACTCCCTTTAATATTCCTTACAAATTTGGTCTCTTTGCTTACTCACCCAGTTTCTGTTTAGTCACCCAGTTTCTGTTTAGATATGAATATTATAAACTAATACTTATTTTTGAAAGACATTCTTGCCAGATATAATATTCTTGTTTGGCAGTTTTTCTCTTGCAATATCTTAAATATATCATACCACTGCCTTCTTGCCTCCATGGTTTCTGATGTGAAAGTGGCAGTTACAGTTATTGAGATTCCCTTTTATATAACTCATTTCTTACTTCTTGCAGCTTCCTGAACTCTTTCTTTGTCCTTGGCATTGGACAGTTTGATTAATGTGTTCCTCAGCATGGTTCTCTTTGAGTTTATCCTCACTGTGGTTCATTGGTCTTCTTGAATGTGCATAGTTATGCCTTTCATTAAATTTGTGAAGTTTTCTAATATTATATCTTGGTCTATTCTTCTTGCCCCTTTCTCTCTTTCTTCTCCTTCTGGAATTCCCATAATGTGCATATTGTTAAGTTTGATATCCTATAGTTCTCTTAGGTTCTGTTTGTCTTTTTTATTTTTTTATCTTTCTTTTCCTCAAGCTGAATCATTTCAGTTGTCTTGTCATCTAGTTCACTGATTCTTTTATCTGCCACCTCCAATCTGCTCTTGAAAATATCTGGGGAATTTTTTATTTCTGCAGCTTTCTACTTTGCCATGTTCCCACAATCCTCTGATTTTTTTCTACCTTTTCATATCTGCTGTTGAATATGTCTAATGTGTTTTTTATTCAGTTATGCTTTTCATCCCCAAAAGTTCTGTTTGAGACCATTTAAAAATTTCTAATTCCTCATTTTGCTCATGCATTGTCTTCTTGATTTCCTTTAGTACTATAACCATGTTTTCTTCTAGTTCATTGAACTTATTTAGGAAAGTTGACTGAATGCTTTTTATTAGTTGTTCCAGTGCCTATGCTTCCTCTATTTTTGTATTTCATTCATTTGAATGGGACTTCTGTTCCTGATTCTTTGTGTGCTTCGTGATATTTTATTGAGATCTAGGCATTTTATTATTTTGATGTGGTAACTGTGAAACTCAGATTCTCCTTCTTACCTAAGGTTTTAGTGAAGATTGGCCATGTTGAGTCTCTACTTCATTTCTTAGCCTAGTTAATACCAAACCCATACATTAGCCTGTAGGTAACAATTAGTTTCTTCTCAGGTCTCAGCTTGTAGCTTGCCCTGAGTGTGTGCAGTAACTTTCCAGAATTCCACAGTATGTGTGACTGTTACCTATCCAGAAAAAGAATTCCTCTCCCCAAGTTCTCTTTCCAATTCCAGGGACTGTGCTCTTTGCTTTTATTGTGGACTTTCCTCAGTGTGGCTCTGATTAGTTCAGCTCCATTCCCACATTCTGGTTTGCATTTTCACTCCAGTTTTCAGCACTGGGTCCACTCTGTTGTTTTATAATACATCTTTCTGCACTCTATTTCTGCCCCCAGTAACTTCTCGTTTAGGGGATTCAGATTCATGCCTTGAGTCTATCTTCCACGGAGCAAGTTGTGGTCAATGTGTTAAAGTATCCAATATTTTCATTAAGTGCAGCAGTAATCAGTCCCCAGGGACTGGTACAGGAAATTCACATTCATTGTCATACTGCTACTGTGGGTGGGTCAGACCTCAGGAACAAATACTTGAATTTGGTTGGACCTTCTAGGCATCACTGCAGGTAGATTAGTTCCCAGGAACTCAAACTTAATTGCACTTCAGCCTCTGTGCTACTGCTGTAAGTTGCTCAAACTGCAAAATTGGTCCCAGTGTTGGGGAGGGGCCCAGATTAGTAAATTTGTCCCATAATTCCCCTACCATTTTTAGGTGTTTTCTTTCCCCCTGGAACAGCATTCAATGAGTTGTTCACTAGTCTGGATCATCTTCCATAGATTTGGGAAAGTTGATTCTGACTTGTTAATTTTTTTTCTGTTTTTGGTTGTTTTGTTGTTGTTTCTAAAGAGAAATACTACAGCATGTCTTATTCTGCTATCTTGATGCCATCTATACATTAACTTTTTTCAGAAAATTTTTCTAAATTCACTAATTGAGACACATGATTTTTCTGAAGTGTATTTGGAATTTTCTATTTGCATAATCATATTTTAATTTTTCTCTCAAGTATAAGATTTTTATTTATTTAAAATGTCATATGACACTGATAAAAAATTCTAGTACAATGCATCATGGGTTTTGTGGTGCTAGGCAGTTTTGTCTCTTTCCTTTTCATGGGAAAGCTTAATGGTTATTAATTATGATATATGCTCTCAATGTTTTGTAGATATTCTAAATCCAAAAAAGGAAGTTGGTACTTAATCCTAGCTTGCTGATTCTTTTTCAAAAATTGAATCATGTTGAATAATATAAAATATTTTATACAAATATAGATATATTGACATAATTTTATCATTTATTTGATTAACATATCCTCCAATTTTATTATCAACTTTATGCTGGCAAAATAAGGAGTGTTGCAAAATATTCCTTTTATTTACTGGAAGAAAATTTGTAAGAATGAGTTTAATTTTCTTTATATTTGGAATCACAAGCAAATCTGTCTGGACCATATGTTTTCTTTGTGGAAAACATGATAATTATAGATTTCATTTATGTCCTAGTTAGTGGAATATACAGATATTCTCTTTTTAATTGTGTGAATTTTGTTGTTTTATTGTAGTGAGGATAAATATCAACCAATTTTTCAAATATACTCAAACCAAAGTACACCATGATACTCTCTTAAATGACTTTTAGAGCTGTAGGAAGAGAAAAAAAGTTCCTTTTTATTTTTTAATTTTTAAAAGATACTTAGATTACATAAATCATACATAAAAAATGTCAGGGATTCCCATATGCCCCACTCATTACCCCTCCCACAGTTTCCCACATTAACAACATCTTTCATTAGTGTGCTACATTATTAAAATTGATGAACACATATTGGAGCACTGCCATTAAGTATGGATTATAGCTTACATTATAGTTTAAACCCTCTCCCACACAATTTTTTAAGTTATGACAAGATATATAATGGCATGTATTTCTCATTGTAACATTATTCAGGACAATTACAATGTCCTGAAAATACCCCCATATGACATCTATATTTCCCCTCTCACTCCCCTCCAAACTTCCAATGACCACTGCCTCCATATAAATGATAAAAGTACTTCCATTGCTGGATTAACAATGAGTCTATAGTAAAATAAATGTAAGTCTACTCTGGTCCATTGTTCATTCCCCAATCCTTAGAAATCTTTGATGGTGATGCCCACTCCCACTTTAATTGAGATGAGGCTTAAATCCCATGGGACAGATGGATGGGACTATCTTGCTTGCAGTTGTAGACTCTCTGTGTTCTTTTGGATGGTCGTGTCCATCATCATTTCTTTCTTACTTGTCCTGGATGAGTCCAATGAACTTGAGAATAGGTGTTGCAACTCTGTTGAGATTCAGGTCCTGACTGGCACATGAAAAGCCCAAAGATTTAAGTCTTTTATACATAGACCTATCAAATCTAGAACTAATTATTGGTTCAAATAAAAGGGACAAAAAAGCCATGTGTAGGGAAATCACAACTGTGAACAACTCTAACACACTGGGGACCATTAATTCCAAAGTAGGGCCCACTGTCAGGATGCCAAATTCTTGAGCTATTAGCCCTTCCTGGTGTCTGAATGTCTCCATAGCCCTCAGAAGCCCCGCTATTTACTGTGGGAGTCAATGAAATCCTGCTGAGGTGTGCATAAGCGTAAAATCTGGAATGGCCTACCGACTCACTCTGAAGTTTGATAGACATATAGACTCATTGGTATCTACCATTTCCCCATTTTTGTCAAAGTCTTTTTCCAGTTGCATTGCTAGTTCTTTCTTGTTAGTAATCTCTCGGTGCCAGGGAGGCTCATCCCCAGGAGTCATGTCCCACACAGTAGGGAAGGTAAAGCATTTATATGCTGAGTTTGGCTTAGAGAAAGGCCACATTTGAGCAACAAGGAGGCATTCAGGAGGCAAATCTTAGGCAACCTCTAATACTCAGCTAAGTTTTAATTCCAGAAGAAAAGATTCATAAGTATAGTCATCAATATCAAGGACCCATCAATGCTCCATCTTCCTTCACTAGTCACTGCCCTTGTACTCAGGGGACTCTTGCTGTCCCATTACAGAATGTGGCAGAACTCCCCAGGATGGAAATTGGATATTCTTTTGGTTATTGTGTCAATCTCCACCCATTGTGACATTGCCCCATGAATACTTGAACACATTCATTTGCCTTATAGGTATGCTCCAGCAGAACCTCCTCCCATGCATCCACTGATCATTGACACCCCACATCAATGATCCTCTCCTGCCAAAGTTGTAACCTTTCTGTGATCTAAAACTTCTTCAAAAATGAAAAGAACAACAAAATAAAATTAATAAGTAAGTGAAATAATGATAGTTGTAAAAATTTCAAAGAAAATTTAAAAAAGAATTTAAAATTATAGAAAAAATAATTTAAAAAGTAAAATTAAAAAAAACAAATTTTGGCATTATGTCTTTCATTACTATAAGATCTGTTGTCTTACATGTAGAGTGATATTTTCTTGCATTTGTTCCCCCAGTGTCTTGTTTTTTTCATTTATCTTCAAAGAAGATTTAAGTGACAGAAAAGTCACATACAGAATATAGGGGATTTCCATATACCCAATATCTGCCCCCCTTTCCCCTTTCCTTATTAATAACATTTTACATGTGGATGGTACAATTGTTACAATTGATGTACAAATATTGATGTATTGCTAGTAACCATCGTCAATGATTTACATTATGGTTTACAGTTTGAACCACACACTTTTAAAAATTTTGATGATATTTCACATGGCCTGTATCCATCAGTGCAAGATTATATAGAACAATTCCATCACCCCCAAAATGCTCCATGTTCCATTTATTCTTTTTTTAATTATTTTTTATTATTCCAAAATATTTTTAAATGTATTTTTTATTGTGCATAAAAATCAAAATTTTCACAATATATACCAATATTTGTAAAATGATATATAAATATAGATGCATATATGTGCATTTGCTTACAAAAATGTTATATATATATTTTAAGAGGTGCTTAGATTACCTAAAATATTACATGGAACCCACCGGGATTCCCATTTTGCCCACCTCCCACACCTCCCACCATATCCCACACAAACATCTCCCATAAGTGTGGCCCACTACCTTCAATGAACTTACACATCCTGGGGCCTTGCCACCAACCATAGACCACAGTTCACATTGTAGACCACACTCTCTCCCACACAGTTCTGAGTGGTGTGTGCTGATTTAAAATGGCCTACATCCGTTGCCACAATGGTACTCAGGAAAACCTCCAAATCCTAAAGAAGCCCCTGTATTTCAACTGCACATCCCCTCCCTTCCCCGAAAGTGTCAAGTGGCCACTGGCTCCACCTCATTGTTATAATTTCTTCCATTGCTAGAATCACCATATGTGTACAACAGAATACCATCAAGTCCACTCTAGTCCATAGTTCTTCCCCCAATCCTGAGGGGACTGGGATGGTGATGTCCACTCCACCTCCAAGTAAGAGAGGGCTTATATCCCATGGATATGGTGGGTGGGATGATCCTGCCTGCAGATGCAGACCCTCACCATTCCCTGGGCTGGCCTTTGCCCATCATTGTCTACTCACCAGGTGACTTGGATGAGTCCATTGAGCTGTAGGGTAGGAGTTGCAGCTCCACTGAGATTCCACACACACCTGGCACATAGGTAGGCCAGAGGCTCCAGTCTCTGGAAGTATACCTAAAAACTCCAGCATCACATATAGGTTTGAATAGAAGGGACTGAAGAACCATGTGCAGGGAGGACTTATTTGAGTCCAATTCTGTCACTCTCGGGAGCACAGATTCCAAAATAGAGCCCACTGACAAGCGTCAGTCTCTGGGGCTATTCCCCCCCCATATAGGACCTGGGTGTCTCCAGAGCTCTCTGGAGCCCCTCTCTGTGGGGTGATAGGCACTTTGACGTTCTATGAGCTCCTACTGATGTGTGCATAAGAGTTGCCTCTGGGATGACCTCCCGACTCTCTTTGAAGTCTCTTAGCGACTTGAACTCATTTGTCTTTACCTTTTCTCCTTTTTATTCAAGGTCTTTTTCCAGTTGTGTTGCCAGTTGGCACTTGGTATTAATCCCTCGTTGCCAGGGAGGCTCATCCCCAGGAGTCATGTCCCACGTTGGGGAGAAGGTAATGCATTCATATGCTGAGATTGGCTTAGAGAGAGGCCACATTTGAGCAAAAAGGAGGCTCTCAGGTGGCAACCCTTAGGCACCCCAGAACAGCAAGCTAAGTCTCAATTACCAGAGCAAAGACTCACAAGGGTAGTCATCAATAAAGAGAACTCATCAGTGGGTCATCCTCTTTTGACAGACACTGCCCCTGCACTCAGAGGTCTTCCTCCTCTCCAGTCAGGACAAATGGCAACCACCAAGCTTCACTCCTTGAAAAACAAGATTTATAGTTATTTGCAGCAACATTGAGGGCTTCACATACTGGCATATTCTCCCCTATTAGGAACTGCTTGTGCTCTCAAAAGACTCTCATCCTTCTACTGGCAAACACAGAAGGACTCCCCAGGATGGGCGTCCAAAAACTTCCCATTCATTGTGTGGGTCTACACCCACTGATGCAACACACTGTGACAGGATGAACACTCACATACTCCATGGAAGCCTGTCACAGGTGTGCCTTGTCCTTCAAGCCACCAACCTCAAACACCATAAACCAGAAATGCTCACTTTTGTATTTGCCAAAAAATCATTCCCAATCCACAAATCCCCAGACTTCATCTGCTCCCTCCCCTGACCTTCCCACCAGTTCCATGGACAGTACAAACCCCCCATCCTCACGTGTCACAGGCCAGTACTGCCCAATCCAATAGCATGACTGCACCACTGTCATGCCCATCCACTGCACAACTACACCCTTCCATCTTATCATAGATTTTGCCCATATCGACATTGGCTCACAACCCTATACTCCCTTTCAGTCTCCTTTAAACTTATCTTCCAGACCCTAGCTCTGTGAGTCTGCTCAATTTGCTTAATTCATATGAGTGTGGTCATGTAATATTTGTCCTTCTGTGCTTAGCTTGCTTCACTCAACATAAGGTCTTCAAGATTATTCCATGTTATCCCATGTGTGAATACTCTATTACTTCTAACAGCTGAGTAATATTCTATTTAATGTATATACCAGAATTTGCTTATCTGTTCATCTGCTGATGCATATTTGAGTCATTTCCAAATTTTGGCAATAGTGAATAATGTCACTATGAACAGTGGTGTGCATATATCTGTTTGTGTCCCTGCTTTCAATTTTTCTGGGTTTATACCAAGCAGTGGGATTGCTGGATTACATGGCAGCTCTATATATAGATTCCTGAGGAATCACTAGACTGTCCTCCACAAATGGTTTCTTCATTGTACATAACCACCAGCAGTGGAAAAGTGTTCCCATTCCTCTAAATCTTCACCAAACTTAAAGTCCTCTCTTTTTTTTAATAGCCACCAATCTAATGGGTGTAAGAATATATTACATTGTAATTTTGATTTGCACTTCCCTAATAGCTAGTCATGTTGAACATCTTTTCTTGTGCTTTATAACCATTTGTATTTCTTCTTTGGAGAAGTGTCTATTCAAATCACTTGCCCATTTTTAAATGGGTTGTTTGCCTTTTTATTTTTGAGGTATAAGATTTCTTTATATATACTGGATATTAGGCCCCTATCAGCTATATGGTTACCAAATATATTCTCCCATTGAGTAGGCTGCTTTTTCACTTTCTTGACAAGCTCCTTTGAGGTACAAAGTTTTAATTTTGAGGAGGTCCCACTTATCTAATTTCCTTTTATTGCTTGTGATTTGGGTGTAAAGTTCATGAAACCATTTCCTAATACAAGATCTTGTAGATGCTTCCTACATTATGTTCCAAGATCTTTATGATCTTGGCTCTTATATTTAGATCTTCGATTCACCTAGATTTAATTTTTGTATAAAGTGTGAGATGATGTTACTTTCTCAATCTTTTCGATATGGATATCCAATTCTTCAACCACCATTTGTTGAGGAGGCTATTCTCTCCCAGTTGAGTGGGCTTGGTGGCCTGGTCAAATATCAGTTGAGTGTATATGTGAAGATCTATATCAGAACTCCCAATTCAGTTCCTTTTGTCACCATGTCTTTCCTTGCTTGAATACTATACAGTTTTTTAATTTTTATTTTTTTAAATTTTTTTATTTTTTAAAATATACTTAGACTGCATAAATGTTACACAAAAGATATAGGGATTCCCATATGCCCCACTGCCCACACTCCCACTGCCTCCAACATGACCAGCCTTCATTAGTGTGGCACATTCATTGCAATTGATAAAAGCATCCTGGAACTTCACAATTAAGCATGGACCATAGTTCACATTGTAGTCTACACTCTCTTCCACACAGTTCTGCATGTTATGTGATGATATAAAATGGCCTATATCTGTCATTGCAATGTCACTCCGGATGATTCCCATGTCCCATAAAAGCCCCTGTATTACAACTGTTTTTCCCTCTCCCTGCTCCCAGAGCCTCCAGTGGCCACTGGATCCACATCATTGTTGCAATTACTTCCATTGCTAGAATCACAATATGTCTATAGTAGAATACCAGTAAGTCCACTCTAGTCCATAGCTCTTCTCCCAATTCCTAGGATTCTGGGATGGTGATGTCCACTCCACCTCCTATTGAAAGGGGGCTTATATTCCATGGGGAAGATGGATGGGACTATCCTGCCTGCAGCTGCAGATTCTCTGCATTCCCTGTGATGGCCATTGTCTATCATCATCTCCCCGCCAGTTGTCCTGGCTGAATCCAATGAGCTGTAGATTAGGTGTTATAACTCTGCAGAGGTCCCAGGCCCAGGTGGCACATGGACAGCCCAAAGACTCAAGTCTCTGGATGTACCCCTACAAACTCCAGCACCAAGTATAGATTTAAATAGAAGGGACAGATAAGCCGATTTCAGGGAAGACATAATTGAGTCCAAGTCTTTCACTCTCAGGAACACGAACTCCAAAGTAGGAACACTGTCAAGACACCAAACTCTGGAGCTATCTGCCCTGACCATAGAACCTAGGTGTCTCCAGAGCCCTCAGGAGCCCCACTATTAGGGGTAGTATCCGCTTTGGCAGTCTATGGGATCCTGCTAAGATGTGCATAAGCATTACCTCTGGGATGACTTCCAGACTCATTTTGAAGTCACACACAGAATACAGGAGGTTCTCATATGCCCAAAATCCTCCCCCTTTCACCCCCCCGACCCCCACCATATTAATACTTTTTTATATGCAGAAGGTACCTTTGTTATAACTGATATACAAATAGTGAAACATAGCTACTAAACATGGTCAATAGTTTACACTGTGGGTTACATTTTAGACAATACACTTTTATAAATTTTGATGATACTTACCATGTCCTGTGTTCATCACTGTCAGATCATGTAGAACACTTCAGGTGCCACTAAATATGCCCTCTTCAATCTATTCTATTTCTTCCTTCTCCTCCACCAGTGGCCCATGGTGACCCTCTGGCTTCACTCCTTGGATTACAAGATTCATAGTTGCATGCAAAATGACTGAGGTCCTTACACACTGGTTTGTCCTCCCCTATTAGGAATCACTCATTTTCTCAAGAGATTCCTGCCTGTCTATTTCTGAACAAATTTGTCCTCCTGATGATGGGAGTCAAACTCCTTCCCATTCATTATATGGCTTTCCACCCACTGATACAACACATTATGGCGAATGGTCACTCACACACTCCTTAAAGCCTGCTCCAGGTGTGCCCTGTTCAAAATGCCACCCCCCCATACAACACCCTAAACCAGTAACGCTTCCTGGTCATATTGCCATAAGAGCATTCAAACTTTCTACTTTAAACCACATACCCGCACATCCCCAGGATTCACCTGGTCCCACTCCCAACCCTCCTCCCAGTACCCTGGACCTTCCAACCCACCCTGCCCAATCTACCCACCCATCAAACTTGCACCACCGAACCCATAATATCACTACCCTCTGTCATATCCCTTCAATACACAACTACACTCTTCCACCTTACCATATATTATGTCTGTATGGGTGTTGGCACACAACCTTCTTCTCCCTTTCTATTTCTCGTAAACCTATCTAACAGACAATAGCTCTCTGAATCTGCTCAATTTGATTAATCCATATCAGAGAGGTCATGTACTCTTCATCCTTCAATGCCTGGCTTGCTTCACTCAACATAAGATCCTCAAGGCTCATCGATGTTATCTCGTGTGTTAGCACTTTATTCCTTCTCACAGCTGAGTAATATTCCATATTATGTATATACCACATTTGGTTTACCATTTAATTGTAGATGGGCACCTAGGTTGATGCCAACTTTTAACAATAGGGAATAATGCCACTATGAATATTGGTGTGCATATATTTGTTCATGTCTTTGCTTTCAATGCTTCTGGTTATATGCCCAGCAGGGGAATTGCTGGATCATATGGTAGTTCTATAGTTTCTTTTCTAAGGAACTGCAAAACTGTCCTTCACAATGGCTGGATGATTCTACATTCCCACCACCAGTGGATCAGAGTTCTTATTCCTCCACATCCTCTCCAACACTTATATTTCACTGTTTTTATGATAGCCGCCATTCTAATGGGTGTAAGATGGTATCGCATTGAAGTTGTTTTTTTCTTTTTTTATTGTGGGTAAAAATCAAATTTTTCACAATACAAACAAATATTTGTAAAATGATATATAAATATATATGCATATATGTGCATTTGCTTACATAAATATTATTTACATATATATTTATTTATTTATTTATTTATTTTTTTAAGATTTTATTTATTTATTCATTTATCCCCCCCTTGCTGCTTGTGCTCGCTGGGTCAGCTAACCACGCCATGCGGGCGGGTTTGCCTTCACCAGGAGGCCCCGGGAACCGAACCCGGGGCCTCCCATATGGTAAACGGGAGCCCTACTGATTGAGCCACAGCCGCTTCCCTATATATATATATTTAAAAGATGCTTAGATTACATAAATGTTACACAAACATTACAGGGATTCCCATGTTCCCCACCTCCCACATCTCCCATAATATCCCACATAAACATCTTTCATTAGTGTGGCACATCACCTGCAAAGGATATATGCATCCTGGGGCTTTGTCACTTAGCATAGACCACAGTTCACATCGTAGACCACACTCTCTCCCACACAGTTATGCATGGTATATACTCATGTAAAATGGCTTATATCCGTCGCTGCAACATCACTCAGGACAACCCCAAGTCCTGAAAAAGCCTCTGTATTACAACTGCCCTTCCCCTCCCTGCCCCAAAAGCGTCTAGTGGCCACTGGCTCCACCTCACTGTTATAATTTCTTCCATTGCTTGAATTGCAATATGTCTACAACAGAATACCATTAAGTCCACTCTAGTCCATAGCTCTTCCCCCAATCCTGAGGGGACTGGGATGGTGATGTCCACTTCACCTCCAAGTGAGAGTGGGCTTATATTCCATGAATACGGTGGATAGGATTATCCTGCCTGCAGTTGCAGGCTCTCTCCATTCCCTGGGATGGCCGTTGTCCATTATCGTCTCCAATAGCTAGTGATGTTGAGCATTTTTTCATGTGCTTTTTAGGTATTTGTATTTCTTCCTTGGAGAGGTGTGTTTTCAGGTCGCTTACCCGTTTTTTAAATGGGTTGTTTGTGTTTTTATTTTTGAGGTGTAGGATTTCTTTATTTGTGCAGAATATTAGGCTCCTATCAGATATATGGTTGCCTAATATTTTCTCCCAATGGGTAGGCTGCCTTGTTACTTTCTTGATAACGTCCTTTGAGGTGTAAAAGATTTTAATTTTGAGGAGATCCCATTTATCTATTTTTCTTTTGCTGTTCGTGCTTTTGGTGTGAAGTTCATGAAACCATTTCTATTACAAGGTCCTGTAGTTGCTTCCCTACATTATCTTCCATGGTTTTTATGGTCTTGGATCTTATATTATGATCATTGATCCATCTTGGGCTGATTTTTGTATAAGGTGTGAGATAGTGTTCTTCTCTCATACTTTTTGATATGGGTATTCTGTTCTCCAAGCACCATTTGTTGAAGTGGCTATTCTCTCCAGAGTGGGCTTGCTGGCCTTGTCAAATATCAGATGATTTTTACATGAGGATCTATATCAGAACTCTCAATTTCGTTCCATTGTTCACTATTTCTATCCTTTGCCAATACCATGCACTTTTTTTTGTAGTTAAAAGTAATGTTTTAATGTTCTTTCACAATTGTAACAAAGTTACCACTCCAATTCTAAATGACAATAATTGGATGGTATAAGGGATATGGGCTTTTTCTTTTTGGGGCAGTGGATATGTTCTGATATAGTGTGTGGTAATGAATACACAAGTTAGTGATTATAGGGAGAGCCATTGATTGTACACACTGAATGGTGTCGATGCTGTGTGATTATATCCCAGTAAACCACTTAACAAAAAATCAATTGGCCACAGATGTGAGGGTCTATTCCTGCACTCTCAGGTGCATTCCACTGGTGTACATAACTAGTCTTGAACCAGTTCACTGTGGGTTTTTAATAAGTTTTAAATTCAGGAAGTGTGAGCCTTCCAACTTTATTCTTCTTTTTCAAGATGGTTTCCCCTATCTGGGGCTTGTTAGTCTTTCCAATAAATTTTATGCTTGACTTTTCCATTCCTGCAAAGTAAGCTCTTGGAATTTTCACTGGGCTAGTGTTGAGACTAAATAATTTGGAGAGAAAATGGACATCTTCATAGTATTTACTCTTCAAATCCATGGCCATGGAATACCGTGCCTTTTTAGATCTTTGATTTATTGTAGCAAAATTTTGTAGTTTTAAGGGTTTCCTTAAAACCCTTGGTTAAATTTATTAGTAGATATTTCCTTTTTTTTTTCTTATTTTACATGGATTTTTTTCTTTTTTTATTTATTTTTATTTTTTTAAATTGTGGGTAAAAATCAAAATTTTCACAATACAAACAAATATTTGTAAAATGATATATATATGCATATATGTGCATTTGCTTACATAAATGTTATATATGTATATACATTTTAAAAGATGCTTATATTACATAAATGTTACACAAAAATTACAGGGATTCCCATGATCTCCACCTCCCATACCTCCCATAACATCTCACATAACATCTTTCATTAGTGTGGCACATCACCTGCAATGGATGTACACATCTTGGGGTTTTGCCACTAAGCATAGACCACAGTTCACATCGTAGACCACACTCTCTCCCACAGAGTTCTGCATGGTATATGCTGATGTAAAATGGCTTATATCCGTCGCCACCACGTTACTCAGGACAACCTCCAAGTCCTGAAAAAGCCTCTGTATTAAAACTGCCCTTCCCCTCCCCACCCCAAACGCGTCTAGTGGCCACTGGCTCCACCTCACTGTTATAATTTCTTCCATTGCTTGAGTCACAATATGTCTACAACAGAATACCATTAAGTCCACTCTAGTCCATACCTATTCCCCCAATACTGAGGGGACTGGAATGGTGATGTCCACTCCACCTCCAAGTGAGAGCGGGCTTATATCCCATAGATGCGGTGGATGGGATTATCCTGCCTTCAGCTGCAGGCTCACTCCATTCTCTGGGATGGCCGTTGTCCATCATCGTCTAGTCACCAGGTGACTTGGGTGAGTCCATTGAGCTCTAGAGTAGGAGTTGCAGCTCCACCGAGATTCCAGGCACAGCTGGGCACATAGGCAGGCCACAGGCTCCAGTCTCTGGAAGTAGACCTACAAACTCCAGCCTCACATATAGGTTTGAATAGAAGGGACTGGTGGACCATACGCAGGGAGGACTTATTTGAGTCCAACTCTGTCACTCTCAGGAGCACAGATTCCAAAGTAGTGCCCACTGAAAAGGCATCAATCTCTGGGGCTATCCCCCCCTATATAGGACCTGGGAGTCTCCAGAGCCCTCAGGAGCCCCTCTGTGTGGGGTGATATCCACTTTGGTGTTCTATGAGATCCTACTGAAGTGTGCGTAAGTGATACCTCTGGGATGATCTCCCGACTCTCTTTGAAGTCTCTTAGCCACATGAACTCATTTGTCTTTACCTTTTCCCCCTTTTATTCAAGGTTTTTTTTTCCAGTCGTGTTTCCAGTTGGCACTTGGTATTAATCCCTCGTTGCCAGGGAGGCTCATCCCCAGGAGTCATGTCCCATGTTGAGGGGAAGGTAATGCATTTATATGCTGAGTTTGGCTTAGAGAGAGGCCACATTTGAGCAACAAGGAAGCTTTCAGATGGCAACCCTTAGGTACCCCATAACAGTAGGCCAAGTTTCAAATACAAGAGCAAAGGCTCATAAGGCTAATCATCAATAACAAGAACCCATCAATGGGCTATCCTCTTTTGCCAGACACTGCCCCTGCACTCAGGGGACTGTTGCTGCTCCCTTGGAGAATGTGGCAGTGCTCTCCAGGCTGGGAATTCAGTATTCCCTCAATTATTGAGTGATTGTCTACCCACCGTGACCATGCCCCATCCCTTGATCATTTGATCAATTTCAGATATCTTTCATGTATATTCAGATGAACTTACTCCCATGAATCCCCCATCCCAGACACCCCCCACCAGTGGTCATCTGCAGCCCCTATTGTAACCCTTCTGTGATCTAAACTTCCTTGAAGATGAAGCCCATATAATAACCAAATACAATTAATAGGAAAATGAAATAGTAATGGTAAGCTTAAATGAAAGATAAAATACAAGGAAATTCAGAAAAAAAGAACTAAAAATAAAATATTATTTACAAATTGGGACATTCAAAAAAAGACAATGGGAAAAACAAACAAAAAATTTTTTTAAATTATTTTTTATTTTTACTTTTTCTCCTTTTATCACTGCATTATCAGATGTCCAGTACATACTGTGACACTTTCCCCCTCTCATTCCCCAGTGTCTCCCAAATTTTCATTTAGTTTTCAAAGAAGATTTAGGTCACAGCGAAGTCACACACTGAATACTAGAGATTCCCATGTACCCAACCTCCCTCCCCCTTCCCCACCTCATATTAAAACCTGTTTTTTTGTGTGTGTGGATGGTAGCATTGTTATAACTGTTATACAGATAGTGAACATAGCTACTAAACATGGTCAATGGTTTACAGTATAGTTTACAATTTAGATGGTACAGTTTAATAATTTTTGGTTTAATTACCATGTCCTGTGTCCATTACTGTAAGGTAATGGAAAACATTTCCCATGACCACTAAATACCCCATTTGATCTTTTCTGTTCCTTCCACCCCATCCCCCTGGGGCATATGACACTCCCTTGTCTTGACTCATGGGATGACAAGATTCATAGTTACATGCCCTGGGTATTCTAACCTGCCTTTCCTAATCTACCCACCTCTTAACCCTGCACCACCAAACCCACTAATATCACTACCCACCTGTCCTATCCTTCAATATGCAACTATACTTAATCACTTTACCATAGATTATGTCCATATGGGTGGTGGTTCACAACCTACTCTTCTCTCTCTCTCCCTTGTTGACCTATCTTTCAGACAGTGTTTCTCAGAGACTGCTCACTTTCCTCAATTCAAAGAAGTGAGGTCATACACTGATCATCCTTCAATGCCTGGCTTGCTTCACTCAACATAAGGTCTTCAAGATTCATCCATGTTATTCCATGTGTTAGCACTTTATCCCTCTAACAGTTGAGTAATATTCCATTGTATGTATGTACCACATTTTGCTTATCCATTCATCTGTTGATGGACACCAGGGCTGACTCCAGCTTTTCACAATTGTGAACAATGCCGCTATGAATATTGGTGTGCATATATCTGTATGTGACTTTCCTTTCAATTCTTCTGGGTATATAACCAGCAGTGGAATTGCTCGATCATACAGAAGATCTATTAGTTTTCTGAGGAATCACCAAACTGTCCTCCACAGTGGCTGGAACATTCCACAATCCCACCAACAGTGGATGAGGCTTCCTATTCCTCTACATCCTCTCCAACACTTATATTCTGCTGTTTTTTTAATACCTGCGATTCTGATGGGTGTAAGATGGTATCTCATTGTGGTTTTGATTTGCATTTCCCTAATAGCTAGCAATGTCGAGCATTTTTTCATGTGCTTTTTAGCCATTTGTATTTCTTCCTTGGATAAGTGTCTTTTCAGGTCACTTGCCCATTTTTAAAATGGGCTGTTTGTCTTTTTATTTTCGAGGTGTAGGATTTCTTTATATATGCAGGATATTAGGCCCCTATCAGATATAAGGTTGCCAAATATTTTGTGCCATTGGGTAAGCAGCCTTTTTATTTTTTTATTAACTTCTTCTGAGGTGCAGAAGTTTTTCATTTTTATGAGATCCTATTTATCTATTTTTTTCTCTTGCTGCTCATGCTTTGGCTGTGAAATTCATGACATCATTTCCTATTACAAGGTCCTGTAGATGCTTCCCTACATTATCTCCCAAGGTCTTTATGGTTTTGGCTCTTATATTTAGATCTTTGATCCATCTTGAGTAGTTTTTTGTATAAGGTGTGAGATGGTATTCTTCTCTTATTCTTTTGGATATGGATATCCAGTTCTCCAAGCACCACTTATTAAAAAGGCCATTCTCTCCCAACTGAGGGGGCTTGGTGGCCTTGTTGAATATCAGATGACTGTATATGTGAAGATCCATATCAGAACTCTCAATTCGATTCCATTGGTCAGTAGAGCTATCCTTGTGGCAATACCATGCAGTTTTGATCACTGTAGCTTTGTAGTATGTTTTAAAGTCAGGTAATGTGATACTTCCAAATTCATTTTTCTTTTTCAGTATCTCTTTGGCAATTCGGGGCCTCTTACATCTCCAAATATATTTTATGGTTAGTTTTTCCAGTTCCTTCAAAAAAAAACAGAGTTGATTTTTATTGGGATTGCATTAAATCTGTAGATTAGTTTGGGTAGGATAGAGACATCTTGATGATGTTTAGTCTTGCTATCCATGAACAGGGAATATTTTTCCATTTATCTAAGTCTTCTTTGATTTTCTTTAACAGTGTTGTGTAATTTTCTGTAAATAAGTCCTTTACATCTTTAGTTAAATTTATTCCCAGGTATTTGATTCTTTTAGTTACTATTGTAAATGGTATTTTTTCTTGATTTCCTCCTCAGATTGCTCGTTATTGGTATACAGAAATGCTGCTGATTTTTGAGCATTGATCTTATAGCCTGCGACATTACTGATCTCCTTTATGAGTTCTAGAAGCTTTGTTGTAGATTTCTCATGGCTTACTATGTATAGGATCATGTCATCTGCAAATAATGAAATTTTTACTTCTTCTTTTCCAATCTGAATGCCTTTTATATCTTTTTCTTGCCTCAGTGCTCAAGCAAGGATTTCTAAGACAATGTTAAATAGGAGTGGTGATAGTGGGCATCCTTGTCTTGTTCCCAATTTCAGAGGGAAGGATTTTAGGATTTCACCATTGAAGATGATGTTAGCTTTGGGTTTTTCATATATATCCTTTATCATATTCAGAAAGTTTCCTTCTATTCCTATCCTTTGCAGTATTTTTATCGGGAAAGAGTGCTGTATTTTGTCGAATGCTTTTTCTGCATCTATAAAGATGATCATGTGAGTTTTTTTTCTCTCAATCTGTTTATGTGGTGTATTACATTGATTGATTTTCTAATATTGAACCATCCTTGCATACCCGGGGCGAAACCCACTTGGTCATGGTGTATAATCCTTTTGATATGTTGTTGAATGCGATTAGCAAGTATTTTGTTGATGATTTTAGCATCTAGGTTCATTAGAGAAATTGGTCTGTAATTTTCCTTTCTTGTGGTATCTTTGTTTGGTTTTGGTATTAGGGTAATGTTGGCATCATAGAATGAGTTAGGCAATATTCCTTCTACTTCTATTTTTTGGAGGAGCTTAAGCAGAATTGGTGTTAGCTCTTTCCAGAATGTTTCGTAGAATTCAGTTGTGAAGCCATCTGGTTCTGGGCTCTTCTTAGTTGGGAGGTTTTTGATGACTGAGTCTATCTCTTTACTTTTAATTGGACTGTTGAGTTCATCAATTTCTTCTTTCATCAATTTAGGCTGTTTGTGAGTTTCTAGAAACTTGTCCATTTCCTCTAAATTATCATTCTTTTTGGCATATAATTTTTCAAAGTTTTCTCTTATGATACTCTTTATTTCTGTGTGGTCAGTAGTGGTATCCCCTTGCTCTTTCCTTATTTTGTGTATTTGCATCTGTTCTCTCTTTTTCTTTGTTAGTCTAGCTAAGGGTTTGTCAATTTTATTGATCTTCTCAAAGAACCAGCTTTTTGTTTTGTTTATTGTTTCTAGTACTTTCTTTTTCTCTATTTCATTTAGTTCTGCTCTAATCTTTGTTATTTCCTTCTTTCTACTTCCTTTTGGTTTAGTTTGTTGTTGTTTTTCCAATTCCTCCAAGTTTGCAGTTAGGTCTTCACTTTTAGCTTTTTCTTCTTTTTTAATATATGTATTTATGGCTATGAACTTCTCTCTCAGGACTGTTTTCACTGCATCCCATAGGTTTTGATATGTTGTGTTGTCGTTTTCATTAGTTTGAAGGTAGTTGCTGATTTCTTTTGAGATTTCCTCCTTGACCCACTGTTTGTCTAAGAGTGTGTTGTTTAACTTCCATATCCTTGTGCCTAACATGTTTCTCTGGCTCTTAGTGATTTCCAATTTCATTCTGTTGTGGTCAGAGAAATTACTTTGTATAATTTCAATCTTTCTGAATTCATTGAGAGTTGTTCTGTGGCCTAGCATGTGGTCTGTCTTGGAGTATGATCCATATGCACTCGAGAAGAATGTAAATCTTGCTGTGTTTGGGTGTAGTGTTCTGTATATGTCTATTAATTCCAGGTCCTCAAATGTATTGTTGAGAGCCTTTGTTTCTTTATTGATTCTCTGTCTAGATGTTCTGTCTAATGTTGATAATGGTGTATTAAAGTCCCCCGCTATAACTGTAGAGGCATTTATTTCTCCACTTAGTTTTTCTAGAGTTTGCCTCATGTATTTTGAGGCACACCAATTAGGTGCATAAATGTTTATGATTGTTCTCTCTTCTTGAGAGATTACCCCTTTTACTAATATATAGTGTCCATCATTGTCTCTTATAGTAGTTTTGCATTTAAAGTCTATTTTGTCTGATATTAAAATACCTACTCCTGCCCTTTTCCAGCTATTGTTAGCTTGTAAAATTATTTTCCAGCCATTCACTTTCAGCCTCCAGAGTCCTTGGGTCTAAGGTGGGTTTCTTGTAGACAGCATATAGATGGATCTTATCATTCTGCCAATCTGTGTCTCTTGATTGTTGAATTTAATCCATTAACATTCAGCGTTACTACTCACAACGAATATCTTACTTCAGCCATTTTTTCTTTAGGTTAATGTATGTTGTATGTTGTTTTGTTTCTGTTTTTGTCTTTTTAGTTGTTTTTAAACTCTCCTCCAACTCTCTCTCCCTTGTTTTTTCCTTTTAACTTGTAGAACTTCCTTTAGTATTTTTTGATGTGCAGGTTTCCTATTGACATACTCTCTTAATTTCTGTTTATCTGTGACTATTTTGAACTCTCCATCATTTTTGAATGCCAGTTTTGCTGGATAGAGAATTCGTGGCTGGAATTTTTTTTCTTTTAGCACTTTGACTATGTCATACTACTGTCTTCTTACCTCCATGGTTTCTGCTGAGAAATCAGCACTTAATCTTATTGTGCTTCCCTTGTATGTGATTGTTCTCTTTTCTCTTGCTGTCTTGAGTATTTTCTCTTTGTCTTGAGTATTGGAAATTTTGACAAGTATATGTCTTGGAGTTGGCCTGTTGGGATTTATACTGTTTGGGGTGTGCTGTGCTTCCTGGATCTGCACATACATCTCTCTCAATAGGGTTGGGAAGTTTTCAGCCATTATTTCCTTCAACACTCCTTCTGTTCCCTTTCCCTTCTCTTCTCCTTCTGGGATGCCCATAATGCATATGTTTGTGCATTTTGTGTTGTCGGTTAATTCCCTGAGTCCCTGATGTTTTTTCTATCTTTTTGTCTATCTGTTCTACTATCTGTTTGGTTTCAGATGTATTGTCTTCCACATCACTAATTCTTTCTTCTGCCTGTTCAAATCTGCTGTTATGTGAATCCTGCGTCTTTTTGATTTCTTGGATTGTGCCACTGATCACCATCATATCCGTTATCTTTTTGTGTATGTTTACAATTTCTTCAGTATGTTCTCCCGGTGTCTTCTTAATATCCTTAATCTCTTCCTTCACTTCTTTAAGTTGGTCCATGGTATTTTTTTGGAAAGCTTTGATTAGTTGTTCGATGCTCTGCATCACTTCCCGGATTTTAATTTGTTCATTGGATTGGTCCATGTTTCCCTGTTTCTCAGTGTGGCTTGTAATTTTTTGCTGCTCTCTAGTCATCATTTTATCTTGATGGGGTTATTCAGTTGATTAACTTCTCTCTCTGCTCTAGAGTTTTATTTAGCTGGTGGTTCTGCGTGTGTGTTAAGTTTTCTCTGACACTTTTTCTTCTTATTTTATTTCCTTGCTTCTTTCTACAATACCATGCATTTTTTGAACTCTGCAGCTTTGTCCTATATTTTAAAGTCATGTAGTGCAACACCTCTAGTTACATTTTTCTTTTTCAGTATGTCTTTGGCGATTTGGGTCTTCTTACCCTTCCAAATAAATTTTGTAGTTAGTTTTTCCAATTCATTTAAAAATTCTGTGTTGATTTTTTATTGAGATTGCATTAAATCTGTACAATAATCTGGGCATGGTAGACCTCTTAATGATGTTTAGTATTCCTATCCATGAACAGGGAATATTCTTCAATTTATTAAAGTCTTCTTTGATTTTCTTTAACAGTTGTGTAGTTTTCTGTATATAAGTCCTTTGCATCTTTAGTTAAATTTTTTCCTAGATGTTTGATTGTTTTAGTTACTATTGTATATGTATTTTTTCTTGATCTCCTCCTCAGAATGCTCGTTATTGGTGTGCAGAAATACTACTTATTTTTGAGCATTGATTTATAGCCTGAGACTTTACTGAATTAATTTATATGTTCTAGAAGCTTTGTTGTAGATTTCTAAGGACTTTCTATGTATAGGATCATGTCGGCTGCAAAGAGTGAAATTTTTACTTCTTGCTTTTGAATTTGGATGCCTTTTTATATCTTTTTCTTACCTCAGTGCTCAAGCAAGTACTTTAAAGTCAATGTTAAATAGAAGAGGTGATTGTGGGATCCTTGTCTTGTTCCCTATCTCAGAGGGAAAGCTTTTAGGATTTCACCATTTAAGATGATATTAGCTGTGGGGTTTTCATATATAAACTTTATCATGTTCAGAAAGATTCCTTCTATTCTTTTCTTTTACAGTATTTTTATCAGGAAAGGGTGCTGTATTTTTTTAATGTTTTTTCTGCAACTATAGGGATGAGCATGTGATTTTTTTCTTTCAATCTGTTTATGTGGTATATTACATTGATTCATTCTCTCGTGTTGAATGTCCTTGCTTACCCCGGTTGAAACTCACTTGGTCATGATGTATAATTTGTTTGATATGTTGTTGAATGCAAAAAAAAAAATGGATTTTTTTTTTACATCTAAGTTCTTTAGAGAGATTGGTCTGCAATTTTCCTTTCTTGTGGCATCTTTGTTTGGCTTTTGTATTAGAGTAATGTTTGCATCAAAGAAGGAGTACGCAAAGTTCCTTCTGCTTCAGTATTTTGGAAGAGCTTAAGCAGGATTGGTGTTAGTTCTTTCCAAAATGTTTGGTAGAATTCAACGTGAAGTCATCTGGTCCTGGGCTTTTCTTAGTTGGGAGGTTTTTGATGACTGAGTCTATCGCCTAACTTGTAATTGGACTGTTGAGTTCATCAATTTCTTCTTTCTTCAATGTGGGTTACTTTTGACTTTCTAGGAATTTGTCCATTTCCTTTAAATTACCATGCTTTTTGGCATGTAATTTTCCAAGGTGTCCTCTTATGATACTCTTTATTTCTGTGGGGTAAGTGGTGATATTCCCTTCCTTTTTTTCTTATTTTGTATATTTACATCTTCTCTCTTTTTTTCTTTAATGATCTGTCTAATTGTTTGTTAATTTTATTGATCTTCTTGATGAACCAACTTTTGTTTTTTTTTAATTGTTTCTTTTTTTTTTCTTATTTTCAATGAGATATTTCTATTCTAATCTTTGTTATTTCCTTCTTTCTACTTCCTTTCGGGTTAGTTTGTTATTGTTTTTTTTTCAGTTCCCCCAGGTGTGCAGTTAGGTCTTTGATTTTACCTCTTTTTTCTTTTTTGATACATGCATTTGTGTCTATGATCTCACTCTCAAACCCATTGGTTTTGATATGTTGTCATTTTCATTTGTTTTGAGGTAGTTACTGATTTCTTTTGAGATTTCCTCCTTGACCCACTGTTTGTCTAAGAGTGTGTTGTTTAACTTCCATATCTTTGCTTAATCTGGTTCTCTAACCCTTTCTTATTTCCAATTTCATTCCATATTGGTCAGAGAAATGACTTTGTATAATCTCAATCTTTCTGAATTCATTGAGATTTTTTTCTGCATCCTAGCATGTGGTCTATCTTGAAGTATGATCCATGTGCATTCAGGAAGAATGATTTAAAATGCCAGAAAGATGAGGAGAGAGAGAGAATGAGAAAAGAAAGGACAAAAAGAAAAAAGTTAATTAAAAACAAACAGAATACACACGCTAGAAATAGAAACCAGAAAAATTTAGGACTAAATAAAAAAAGTTGGAATGTAAGAACCACAACAGAAAGCAGAAGATTGAAAACAGATGAAGGAAGAAAAGAGATAGGGTTTATAGAAAAAAATCAGCATACACAAAAACTGGGAAATCAAGGATGAGAAGCACAACAAAGAAGAAACAAACTAGCAGCACCTAATTAAAAGAGGGGGGTGAGGAAAAAGGAAAAAGAAATAAGAAACAAACAAAAACACACACACAAGCAAACAGTCAAACAAAAACTAAGCATTCCTTCTTAGGCCTTGTGGAGCTTCTCAGGCTGCCTGTGTTCATCAATCAATTACCCTGCAGCCTTCTTTCTGCAGATTTTGAAGTGGGTGTTAGTGAGTTAACTAAGTTAACATTTTTTCAAAGCAACCCTCTTTTTAGGATAAATAAGGGACCCAAAAGAAGCTAGTACAAAAATAATGTCTTTGTTTTCTCTGTCCTAAAGAATCAGCTGGTTGTTTGATATCCTGGTGGATCACTACTCTAAGAGGAGCCAGGTATTGAACTAGGTACATAGTATATTTAAGGCAGAAATGCCTCCACTGAGCTACACTTTTTGGTTAGGTCAGTTAGCTCTTCAGAAAGCTATTCAGTCACTTTCCCTCAGGCAGCTTTGACTCACCTAGGGCAGCAGGATTCTACCTGCTGTGTGAGCAGACTCCTTCTTCTCTCTCCTAGTCAGGTTGATTTCCCTTTTGAAATTCAAATGGGGCCTTGGTGACTGAGTTCACCACACAGAAATGATTCTCAGCCCTCTTCTAGACCACCACCTCTTCTCGGGGGACCCTAAATCTCCTCTTAGAAACTTATTAAGTGCTTCCTACTGCCTGACTTTCTTAGGGGAGTTGAAATTTTGAGTTTTCAGAATGGAGCTATTCATTTGGCTGATACCGCCCTCTCTCAGGCCAAGTTTCTTTATTTCAGAGTGGTTAGGTAAATCAGGCTAACTCAGCAGATTTGCCTCTCCCCTCTGCCTTGTGCCACTTCAAGCCAGCCGGTCTGCTCCCCAAAGCTCAAAACGGGTCAAGGCAACCAAACCCACAGAAAGGAAACCCCTCTCCACCCTTTGCCAGAACCCTCCCATTCTCTGAGAATGCTCCCTCTCACTGGGAGGCTGGTGGGAGTCAAGGCTCACCCTGGCCCTTTGCACTGAGGATGGGGCTTAGCCATCCGTGATTTCCAGGCATGGTTAAAATAACATTTTTGTAAGCAAATACACATATATGCGTATATATTTATATATCATTTTGCAAATGTTTGTATGTATTGTGAGAATTTTGATTTTTACCCATAAAAAAAAAAAAAACCTCATGGTTTTATCTTGAGCAATCTATCTCCCTGTCCAGCTCCCTCCAGATTGATGTCCCAAAGGCTCCTGCTGCGTGGGATTTCCCAGAACAACTCACTTGGGCAAGATCTTGATCCCACTTAACCATCTTTTGTGAGAGAGTTGGTGAGCACCCACTGAAATGGATGCCATCTTTCTGGCCACCACTATGGAGTTTTCACCCAGCATAGATTGCTACCCACTCCTGTATCTTTGCAGTGTATTTTAAAGTCAAGTAAATAAACTCTTATTTCATTTTTCTTTTTCTTTATTTCATTGGCTACTTAGGGCCCCTTGTCTTTCCAAATAAATTTCATAGTTAGCTTTTCCAATACAGTAAAAAATGCTGTGGTGATTTTTATTGAGATTGCATTAAATCTGTAAATAAATTTGGTTAGGATAGAAATCTTAATGGTGTCTAATCTTCCAATCCATGTACAAGGAATATTCTTCCATTTATTTAGGTTTTGATTTAATTTCTTTAAGCAATGCATTGTATTTTTCTGAAAACAAGTGCTTTCTTTGTTAGACTGGGCCAAGTCTTCCTCTTTTTCAGTATGGCTTGTAATTTTTTGTTGGTTTCTAAGCATCTGTTTGTCTAGATGCTTTTATTTGGTTGATTAGCTTCTCTGTATACACTAGGGCTTTATTTTGTTGTTGTTTCTGTGTTTTTATAAGGTTTCACTTTGACATTTCGTTCTTTTTATTCTATTTCTTTGCTGTTGTCTATGTTCCCTTTAAAAAAAAATTAGGGCCAGAGAAAAGGAAGTGATAAGAAAAAAGAGAATTATTGTAATAATCATAAAAATTTTAGAAGTGGAGCCATAAAATACCTAGGAAAATGACTAACTAACACAAGTAAAAAAATCACAAGAAATACAGAGGGATAAGAATAAAAAAGTGGAATAAAAAATGAAGTGAGAAACAAAAAAGAGAAAAAATATTTAGAATGAATTAAAAGGCCAGAATGATGAGAAGTGAGGAAAAGAAAACAGAAAAAAGAAAGAAAGAACAAAAAATTAAAAAGTAAAAAAATAAAGAAAACAGAGGAAAAAAGAGTGTGAGAGAGAAATAAAAGCAAAAAAGTTAAAGACTAAACAAAAAATGAGGTGAAATGAAAGAGAAACAACAGAAAACAGAAGATAAAAAAATGAAGGAAAGAAATGAAATAATGTAGTTATAAAAAAAAATGGCACAACAACCCACAAGATGGCAAAAGAGTAAGGAGTTCCTAGAGTCAGTAAGTCCTACATGGCACTTAGTAATCACTCAGAGCTATCTAAAGCACCTCTTTGGGGCCCCAAGAAACCAGAAAAGCACCCTGCAACATCCTTGAAAGAATGGAAGGAGGAGACTGTCCATCTGTAGAGAAGATTCATGAGTAGAGCACTCCACACCCCTGAGGCTGGTGCCCATCCTCCACTGGTGACACAAGCCACCTTGGTAGCTATTTTACAGCTGGAATTGGAAGCTCCACATCCCAAAACTGGGGGAGGAAGAGACGATTGGGCATCAACTTCAGCAACTGATAGTAAACTTAGTTGGTTAAAGTATAATCCTTAGAACAGCTATGGTTTCAACTTGTCCAAGTCAGAAAGAGGCCAGTAGCCTCCATTTTATCTCCACCCAGTTCAAAAGGGGAAGTGGGGTGGACTGAATATCACAGTGCTGGCAAGGACTGGCTTCTTTCCATCCAGATCAGATTGCAGCTCTAGCATAAACCTCAGCCCCACTTTCAGGAGGGAGGACACTGGAAGACATGCACCAGCCTCTCCAGGAAAATATAGGCCACACCATAGAAGCTGGTGATCATTATACTCTGGTGGCACAAACTGCTTCAGGAGCTATTCTGTGGCTGGAATTGGAAGATTCATTTCCCAAAAACAAGAGAGGAAGAGATGATTGGCCACCGATTTCAGCTATTGATTAGTAAATTTGGCTGGCTAAAGTATAACCCTAAGAACAGCTAAAGTTTGAACCTGTCCAAATGGGAAAGATGCCAGTAACTACCATTTTGACTCCCCCCAAGCTTGAGGGTAAGCCGGACTGACTGAAAATCATAGTGACCATAGGGACCAGCTTCATTCACCCAGATTGGCCTACAGCCCTAGCCTAGTCTTCAACCCCAACTCTGGCAAGGAAGAAGCTGGCAGGCCCTGCACCAGCCTCTCCTGGTAACTGCACATACATTAAGCTGGACAATCAGAAGTATACCAAGGCAACTGTGCTCATTTTGGACTCCCATAGCAGAGATTGCTGCCCTCATCTGCAGCTCCATCCCCACGTCAGGCAGGGGAGAAAGGAGCTTGAAGCTTCATCAGTCTCTCTGGGCATCTACAGTCTAGGCCAGCAGGACTTAGATTATTACACATGGCTATGGCCCTGTACCTATCCCTGGTAAAAGAGAAAGTTTGGAGAAGCTTCATGGTCCCTGGGGAAATGAGAGCTGCTTGAGCCTCCACAGTTTACAGCACCAACTACATCCTTGGCTCCTACTACACAACCAGCAAAGGGGAAATGTCAAGAAAGCCCTAAACTAAAGGGAGAATTTCAGCCAGAATAAATACATCTAGTAAGCCAGATACCAAGACATCAACAAATAATTACAATCCACACCAAGAAACAAGATGATATGGCCCAGTTAAAAGAACAAGGTAAGCCTCCAGATGACATAAAAGAGTTGAGACAACTAATCTTAGATGTTCAAACAAATGTCTTTAATAAATTCAATGAGATGGCTAAAGAGAGCCCTGTAGGTTCCGTGTAATAGTTAAGTAATCTAAGCATCTCTTAAAAAAAAAAAATATATATATATATATAACATTTTTGTAAGCAAATGCACATATATGCATATATATTTATATATCATTTTTAAAATATTGGTATGTAGTGTGAAAAATTTGATTTTTACCTACAATAAAAAATAAATAAATTTTAAAAAAAGGAGACATATTGTAAAGCACCACCAAGGAATAAAAGATATTTAAATAACAACAACTACAAAAAGAGGATATTGGATGAGCACAAAGAAGAAATTGAAAGCATACATAGAAAAATGGCAGATCTTAAGGAATGAAAGGCACAATGAATGAAATAAAAAATACATTGGAATTATATAATGGCAGATTTGAGGAGGCAGAAGAAAGGATAGGTGAGCTTGAAGAAATGGCCTCTGAGAGCAAACATACAAAAGAACAGATGACGAGAAGAATGGAAAAAATTGAACAAGGTCTTAGGAAATTAAATGACAGCAGGAGACATGCAAACATACATGGCATGGGTGGCCCAGAAGAAGAGAAGGGAAAAGGGGCAGAAGGAATTTGGGAAAGAGATTATATCAGTAAAAGTAACTAAAAGTGTCAAAAGAGAGGTGAAAATAAAATATGACAGGTAAATCCCAAATACTTAGGAAAAAACTTAACCAAAAACACTTGTATTGCCACCAACCATAGACCACAGTTCACACTGTAGACCACACTCTCTCCCACTCAGTTCTGAGTGGTGTGTGCTGATTTAAAATGGGGTGGCAAGGCTCCAGGAGGTGTAAGTTCATTGAGGTTGGTGGGCCACACTATGGGAGATGTTTGTGTTGGATGTGGTGGGAGGTGTGGGAGGTGGGCAACATGGGAATCCGAGTGGGTTCTGTATAATATTTTAAGTAATCTAAGCACCTCTTAAAATATATGTATATATATATATATAAAATAACATTTTTGTAAGCAAATACACATATATGCATATATATTTATATATCATTTTACAAATGTTTGTATGTATTGTGAGAATTTTGATTTTTACCCATAATAAAAAATAAATTAAAAAAAGAAAAGAAAAGAACACTCTAAAAAAAAAAAAAAAAAAAAAACTTGTATTCAGAAAACTACAACTCATTGTTAAGAGAAATAAAAAAAGACCTAAATAATTGGAAGAACAATCCATGCTCATGGATTGGAAGACTAAATATCATTAAGATATCAATTCTAAAAAAGACATGTCATTCCTACTCTATTTGAATTACAGATTCAATGCAATCTCCATAAAAATTACACCAGCATTTTTTAAATAAATGGAAAACATGATTTTCAAATTTATTTGAAAGTGTAAGGGGTTCTGAATATCCATAAACAACTTAAAAAGGAAAACGAAGTTGGAGGACCCTCAGTTCCAGACTTCAAATCATATTGCCTAGCTACAGTGATAAAAAAGCATGGTACTGGCATAAAGACAGATACGTAGTCCAATGGAACAGAAATTATGGTGCAGAAATGGACCCTCATCTATGGTCAAGCGATTTTTGACCAGCCTGTCAAATCCACCCAGCTTGAGTAGAACAGTCCATTCAACAGATGGTGCTGAGAGAACTGGGTATCCAGAGCCAAAAGAAGGAAAGAGAACCCCTATATCACATCTTATACAAAAATTAACTGAAAATGGATCAAAAACCTAAATATAAAAACAAGAATCATAAAGCTTCTAGAAGAAAATGTAGGAAAATATCGTCAAGACCTGGTGGTAGGTGGTGGATGCTTAAAGTAAATAAGAGGAGGACTGTGATGGACTACTGATGTTTAATGTATGTAGAAGTTTTAATTAATGTTACTGTAAAAGTGTCAAAAGTTATAGAGTTGATGGTAAAACATAGTGAGTAACAGCTGGTTTATAAATGGGAATTTTTATAATTCCCATTTTATAATAATTTATAATGTATACTCAAGCAACATTGGTCATAGCAGCATTATTCACAATTGCTAAGGAATATAATGTTTTACCATTATTTAAATGGCATTTATAAATGCCAATTGACAGAAGTCTAGAGAATAATCTAGGGACTGAATAACTCAGTAAACCCAGAGGTGGATGAAAATTGTGGTTGATGGTACAGATGCAAGAGTGTCCTGTGTGAGCTAGAGCAGATGTACATCACTACTGCAGGGTGATGAGAGTGTGGAGAAGTACAGGAAAAATACAACTGGAGTGACCTTTGGACTGTGGTTAATAGTAATAATTTAATATTTATGTATCTATGCCAAAGATGTACTCTTTTGATAATAGGGGCTTATGGAAGAAGTGTGCTAAAATTATGATATGGACCTGGTAATAATCTGATGATATAGTCTCATAATCTGTATAAAAATTTTCCACCATGGTGTGGTATGGTGTTTTGATGGAGGGAATTCTGCACATGTGCATGATAGTTTTGTAAGTTTACAACTTCTGCCATAAGAATATATTTAAAAAATTATAATAGGGTTAGTTATGGGAAAATACACCAAACGTAAGAAAACAAATATAGTTAGTGGTAAGATTTTGATGATATTCTTTCATAATTTGTAACAAATGTCTCACAACAATGTAAGGTGTTGGTGGTGGGTTGATGTATGGGATCGCTGTATGATATTATGCATATTTGCTTTGTAAGTTCACAACTTTTACTATACACTTATTGTTTATGTATGTTCATGCATAAATGATAAATAATAATAATAATAATAGGTTAGGGGAAAATACACCACATATAAGATACTTTGGTTAGTAGTAATATTTTGAAGACGCTCTTTAATCATTAGTTAAAAATGTTTCACAACAATGAAAAGTATTGCTGGTAGGGTGAAGTATGAGAGTCCTGTATGATGTTATAAATGTTTGTTTTGGAACCTCTCAACTATTACTATAAACTTATTGTTTATGTATGTTTATATATGAGCAGATATACTTCAATAAAATAAAAAAATTCCCAGCAGCTTTTTTTGAATAAATAGGAAAATCATTCATCAAATGTACATGAAGGATAAGGGGCCCAGAACAGCAAAAGGCAATATTACAGAGAAGAGTGAAGTCTGAGGACCCACATTTCCTGATTTTAAAAGTTATTACAAAGCCATAATACCTAAAACAGCATGGTACTGGCACTAGGACAGATATATTGGCCAAAGAATTGAATTGACTGTTCAGAAATCAATTCTCACATTTATAGTCAACTGAATTTTGACAAGTATACCACCACTCAATGGAGAAAGAATAGTCTCTTCAACAAATGGTGCTGGGAAAACTAGATGACCAGGTGTAAAACAATGAATGTTGACCCCTACCTCACACCACGTACTAAATCAAGTCAACACAAAATGTAACAAAGATCTAAATATAAGAACCCAAACTATAAACTTCCTAAAAGAAAGCATAGAAAAGCATCTTCAAGACCTTGTTTTAGGCAATTGTTTCTTAGGTTTACACCCAAAATATAAGGAACAAAATAAAAAAAAAGTATTGAATGAGTATCTCATGAAAATTAAAATCTTTTGTGCATCAAAAGACTTTATTGTTAAACTAAAAAGACATCCTACTCAATGGGAGAAAATATTTGGAAACCACATATCTGATAAGGGTTTGCTATCAAGGATATATAAAGAAATTCTACAACTCAACAACAAAAAGACAAACCATTTAAAATTGGGCAAAAGACTTCAATAGACATTCCTCCAAAGATGTAGTAATGGCCAAAAGGCACATTATAACATGGTCAACATCACTAGCTATGAGAGAAATGCAAATCATAACCGCAATGAAATTTTTTTTCACACCCACTAAAAGACTACTTGAAAAAAATAAACCCAGAAAATAACTAGTGTTGGAGATAATGCAGATAATAAAGAATGCTCATTCATTGTTGACATGAATATAAAATGGTAAAGTCACTGTGGAAGACAATTTGGCAGTTCTTCAGAAAGTTATGTATAGAATTACCTTATGACTTAACAATCACACCTGTCTTTATATACCCAAAAGATTTGGATGCAAGGACTCAAACGTATACTCAAGCAACATTGGTCATAGCAGCATTATTCACAATTGCTAAGGAAAAGAAAATGGAAGAAACCCCTAATGTCCATCAATTAATGAATGGATAAATAAAATGTCTAAAAATACAAGGGAATATTATTCATCTGTATAAGGGAATGAAGTTCTGATACATGAGGCAACATAGATCAACCTTGAAGACATCATATTGAGTGAAATAAACCAAATCCAAAAGGGTCAATGTTATATGATCTCACTGATATGAAATAATTAGAATTAGCAAATCCATAGAGTCAGAATCTAGAGTACAGAATACCAGGGAATGGGGTAGAGGTATGAATGAGGAGTTAATGTCTGAATTTACAGTGTTTCTATGAGTTGCTTGTAAAGTTTTGCTAATGAATGGTGATAATTGTCATACAAAATTGTGCATGTAATTAACTTCCTTGAATTATATATGTCCATTGGGTTAAAAAGGGGAGGGTTTAGGTTGTTTATATGTTATTAGAATAGATATTAAAATAAAAACAAGCAGAGAATTGTACAACACAGAGAACCCTATTGTAAATGATGGAATATAGACAGTAGTACAATTACAAGAATGTTCTTTCATAAATAGTAACAAATTTAACAGACTTATGTAAGATGCTAATAACAGGCTGGTGTATGAGAATGATGCACTTAATACATGATTTTTCCATAAAATTACAACTTCTCTTATTAAAAATAAAACAAAAAAGAATTGATCTTGAGAGAATCTATATTCTTTGGTACACTGGAATTCAATCTTACAAGAATATTTACTCAGAAATTACTCTTCACCTCAAGTCCCCTCTTTTACCTATTACTCTATCCAAATCCTATTCATCCTTCATATGAGATCTGATTCCCTGCATGAGGACATTCCCAACTTTCATAGCTGCAACATAGTTAGTCTTTTTGGTGAAATGAACTCATACTCATAATCAACTTGTATACAGGCCCAGCTATTCTTCATAAACAGTCTGTTTATTGTCAGCTGAATTAATTTTATTTCTGACTTTCTATACTGTGAATTTCTCATGGCTGCAGATAATGTAGACCCTTGATAAATAACTGTGGAATTGGTTGAAGAAATTTCAATTCAATTCCATTCAACTGAAGGACATCTTTCAGTGTTTACAATAGAGAAGTCACTGAGTAAGATATGGGGTAGAAAGATATACAGGAAAGAGTGGAGTTGGGAAAGATGCTGCATAGAAAATGAGAAAGTACTTCCTAACATTATGGAAATCCCAATATAAAGGGGGTGTCATTTATACAACTATGTATTCAGCAGTTCAGAATGAGTTAAGCATTAAAAAATAACTATAAGCAAGATAATTGGGGCCAAAGCGAAGGAGGTAGCTTAGAATACCAAGAGAAAGAATTGTTCAGAGAAAATATTTCCTACAATATATAAATGCTAAATCAGATTTCAATAGGCAGAAAATTTATGGAAGGGTATTGTAGGCTGAAGGAAGAGCATTAAAGTAAAAATCATGGAAACGTGAAAGCACAAGATATATTGTGGAGGGAGAGGGAGTGGAGAGAAAAGCAAGGTGTCTGGTGTCTGTGGAAAAATACTAAATAGAAGGGCAAGTTGGGAGGTGCAGGTTGTAACATGCTTTACTTCTGCCCCTACCATTTCACCGACCCTGCTGTGATAGTTAGGCTAATGCATCAACTTGGCCAGGTAATTGTGCCCAGTTGTTTGGTCAAACAAGCACTGGGCCTATTGTAATACAAGGACATTTATGGGCTTTAGTCATCCATGAGTTTACTGCATAGATGGCTGATTACATCTGCATCAACCAAGGAGATTCCCTTCAGCAATGAGTGACGCTTTATCCAATCAGTTGAATGCCTTAAAAGGGGAAGTGATTTCAGCATTCAGAGAATTTCCCTGCTTGTCTTTGGATAGCCAACATCTCCCAGAAACTCAAGGATTTTCATTGGAATTTCATTGGTGCCCCTGGTTTGCAGCCTGCCTGTGGATCCTGTGCTTGTGCACCCCCACGGTCATGTGAGAGACTCTTACAAAATCATATACTAATGACAGACACCTCCTGTTGATTCTGTTTCCCTAGAGAACCCTGACTAATATGCCTGCTCTCCCCACATTCACCACTCATCTCCCAATCACCAAATCTAAAGCACATTTTTCCATTGCTATCCTTATTAACGACAATATATGACTTGGCACTATTGACTACACTTTGGTAGATTGGATTTTGTACCTCAAACAAAGCTATACTTTTAATCTTTTCCTTACAATATTTATTTTTTAACAGGAGCTTTAGATTACATAAAAGTTACATAAAAAATACAGGGGATTCCCATATATCCCACCCCCTCCTCCTCTCACACTTTCCCACATTAACATCTTTCCTTAGTGTGGTAGAATTTTTACAATTGATAAACACATATTGAAGCATTGCTACTAATCATGGACTATAGTTTACATTATAGTTTACACTCTGTCCTGCACAATTTAATAGGTTTTGACAAAATGTATAATAGCCTGTATCCATCATTGCAATGTCATTGCAGGACAATTTCAATGTCCTAAAAATGTCCCCATATTACACTTATCCTTCACCTCCTCCCCCCAGAACCTTTGGTGGCCACTGCCTTTACATTAATGATACAAGTTCTTCCATTGCTAGAATAATGATAAGTTATAATAGAATAATAATAGAATAATAAGTCTACTATTATTAATAATAATAATTCTACTATTATTATAGTCCAAGGTTCATTCTGCAACCTTCAGGATTTGGGGATGGTGATACCCACTCTGTTTCTGAGAGAGGAGGCTTAGATCCCATGAGGCAGGTGGATGGAACTGTCTTGCTTGCAGTTGTAGATATTCTGATTTTTGGAAAGAGTGTTGCCCATCATTATCATTTGTTACTTGTCCTGAGCAAGTCTAAATCACATTCCTGTGCATGTGTTCTCCTTTGTAAATAAGACCTTTTGTAGATGTTATTTCAATTAAAGTATGTCCCAACAGAGTCAGATTGGGCCTTAATCCATATTACTAGAGTCCTTCATAAGAAGTAGAAATTCAGAAAAAGTTAGTGAGAGAAAGACACACAGGAAGAAACCAGAAGTCAGTGAAAACCAGAGGAGTTGACACAAGGAAAGAGAGAGATCACAATATGATGGCTGTCATAGAGTAAACCCAAGGGTCCCCAAGGCAAGCTAGCACTAAGAAGCCCCTGTATTTCAACTACTCGTCCCCTCCCTGCCTCATAAGTGTCAAGTGACCACTGGCTCCACCTCATTGTTATAATTTCTTCCATTGCTAGAATCACCATATGTGTACAACAGAATACCATCAAGTCCACTCTAGCCCATAGTTCTCCCCCCAATCCTGAGGGGACTGGGATGGTGATGTCCACTCCACCTCCAAGTGAGAGAGGGCTTATATCCCATGGATATGGTGGGTGGGATGATCCTGCCTGCAGATGCAGGCCCTCTCCATTCCCTGGGATGGCCGTTGCCCATCGTTGTCTCCTCGCCCTTAGGTGTTTTAGACTTCTGCAGTTTGCTGGAGTCCTGCTGATTAGGCAGCTGTCCCTGCCCTATCTCAAATCTAGTTCCTTTCTCTCCCTGGGTTTCTGGGCATGACAGTCTGCCTGAACAGATGTCCCCTTACTTCTTCCCTTCAGATCAGAGTCCCTTCCAAGATTCAAAGGGGGCTCAGCTGACCAAAGTCACCACAAGGAAACCACTCTCTACCCTCTGCAAGACCCCTCTTCTTTCCAGTCAATTGGCAGCATCAAGCCAGGGGCTCCATGGAGGTCACTTGCCCTGAGGGTGGTGGTATATGTGTGGTTTCCAGTCACAGGCATGATCAATTAATGGTTTTCTTTTGGCTTCTTTATCTTTCCAGTACCCTCCTTGATGACTCAAAGCACCTTTGCATTATATATATTTGAAAAGCAGCTCCTTTATATAAGTTCCTGCCTTCTGTCCACTTTTTTTGTGTGTGAAAGGGTCAACCTACCTACTTCAGTGCCATTTTCCTGGAAGTGACCTCTCCTTATTTTCAAAGATATATATGACATTCATAATTCTAAAGTGTGCAATTCAGTGGTTTTTAGCACACTCATAGATTGTGCTACCACTAACATATGCAATCCAGACTATCTTTATGGCCACAAAAAGTAACTCATAGTCACCCCACAGGACCTGACAATCATTATATTTTATCTCTGCAGATTTGCTATACTAGGCAGGTCATATAAAGGAAATAATACAATATGTGAAATTTTCTACTGTCTTCTTTCATTTATCTTAATGTTTTCAAGGTACACATATGTTGTAGCATGTATCATTACTTATTCCATTTATGGCTGAAGAATTTTCCATTGTATGGATATACCACATTTTGTTTATCTATTCATCAGTTGATGGACATTTGGGTTGATTTCACCTTTTGGCTATTGTGTAATAGTACTGCTATGAACTTTAGTGTACAAGTGTTTATTTAAATAAATTTTAAATTATTTTAAGCATACACCTAGGAGTAGAATTGTGGCATCATATGAACATTTTATATTTAACTTTTTGAGGAATTATAAATGTATTCCTAAATCACTGCAACATTTTACATTCCAAACCAAATGTATGAATGTTCCTGTTTCTTCACATCATCAACTACACTTGTTATTTTATCTTTTTGATTATAACCATGTAGTGGGTGTAAAATATTTTCTCATTGTGGTTTTGATTTGAATTTTCGCTAATTACTAATGATGTTGAGTATGTGGAGCATCTTACCATGTGTTTATTAGATATTTGTATATTTTCTTTGGGGAAATGCCTATTCACATACTTTATCCACTTTAAAATTTGTTTATTTATTCTTTTATTTTTGAGTTGAAAGTCTTCTTTATATATTTGGAATACTATGCTTTTATCAGTTATATTATTTGCAAATATTTTCTCCTTTTCTTTGCATTTTCAGTTTTTAAATTTTGAGGAAGTACAATTTATTTTTTTTTCATTTGATTGCTCATGATTTACAGATCCTATCTAAGAAGCCATTGCCTAATCCAAGGTCACAATGACTTATCCCAATATTTTCTTCCAAGAATTTTGTAATTTTAGCTTTTAAGTCTTTGATCAATGTTAGCTAAATTTTGTGTATTTTGTGAAGTAGTGGTACAACTTAAATCTTTTGCATTCTGATATCCATTTATCCTGGCACCATTTTTTGTGAAGAATATTTTATTCCACTGAATTGTCTGGACACCCTTGTTTGAAAATCAGTTGTTAGATAATTTATGGGTATACTTCTGGAATCTCTCTTCTATTCTATTGTTCTTTCTGTATGTCTATCATCATACCAGTACCACATAGTCTTGATTACTATATCTTTGGAGTAAGTTTTGGAATCATAATCTAACTCCTCCATTTTTGTTCTTTTTTTCTCCATGATAATTTTGAATATTCTGGGTCTTTTGTGTCTCCATGCAAATTTTAAGATCATCTTGTAAATTTTTACATAGGAGTGAGCTGGGATATTTATAGGGATTGCACTGAAAATGTAAATCAATTTAGGGATTATTGTCTTTTTAACAATCTTGAGTAATCCAATCCATTAAGATGATTTGCTTTTCTATTAATTTAGGTGTTTATTTCCTTTTATGATATTTCTTAGTTTTCAGTGTACAACTCTTACACTTTAATTAAATTTATTCCTAAACATTTTCATTTGGGGCTATTGTTATTGGATTTATTTCTCTAATTTAATTTTGGATTTTAATTGCAACTGCATAGAAGGAGAATTGGGTTTTGTATATTGATCTTTTATCCTGCAACATTGATGAATGTATTAATTAGCTCTAATAGATTTTTGTGAATTCCTTAGGATTTTCTATATACAAGATCATTTCATTTGCTAATAAAGATAGCTATACCTCTTTCTTTGCAATTTGGATGACTTTTTCTCTTTTCTTACCTAATTTATCTGGCTAGAACCTTAAGTACAATGTAAAATAGATGTGGTGAGATTTGATATCCTTGGCTTGATCCTGATTTTTGGGACAAGGATTTCACTCTTTTAGCATTAAGTATGATATTAGTTGTAGGTTTTCCATAGATATTTTTATCAGGTTAAGAAAGTCCCTTAATCTTATATTGGAAACTATAACATGCTTTTTCTGCATCTATTAAGATGATCATGTAGTTGTTTTTTTTTTTTAAGATTTATTTATTTATTTATTTACTTTATCCATTTTTATCCCCCCTCCCCCCAATTTTGATGGTTTTTTTTGTGTGTGTCCATTAGCAGGGCAATTCTCTGTGTCTGTTTACTGCCTTTCTTTTTCCTTCTCTTCCTGTCTTCACTGGGATTTGATCCTGGGAACCTCCCATGTGGGAGAGAGACATCCTACCACTTGTGCCACCTTAGTTCTTGGTTTTTCGGTGTGTCTCATCTTGGCTCTCCCTTGTGTCACTCTACTGTTGCATCACCATCTTGCTTGGCTCAGCAGGGCCTGACAGTGCACCCGCTTGTGGCACCTGACAGCACACCCGCACACCACACATGAGGTCTGATGGCACACCCATGCACAGGGCCTGGGGGGCTCACCTGCTCATGCAACCTGGCAGTGCACCCATGCATGGGGCCTGGCGGTGCACCTGCTCACAGGCCCTGATGGAGCACCAATGTGTGAGGCCTAGGAGGCTCACCCGATTGTGGGGCCTGGTAGCACACTCATGCATGGGGCCTGGCGGCCCATGTACATTCTGTATTTTTCTTTATTTTTACCAGGAGGTCCCAGGGATCGATCCCAGGTCCCTCCATATGGGAGATGGATGCCAAACCATTTGAACCACATCTGCCCCCCTAATCATTTAGTTTTTATCCTTTATTTGATCAATATGTTATATAACATTAATCAATTTTCATCTGATGAAATTACTTGCATGTTTAAGTTTGTTAAAGGCTGCCAATGCAATGTACCAGTAATGTGTTGGCCTTTACAATGGGTATCTATTAGGTTTAAAGCTTACAGTTCTGAGGCCATGAAAGTGTCCAATCCAAGGAATCATAAGAAGACTCTTTCTCCCTGAACTGCACCTGTAGGCTATCAGGCACATGGCAGTGTCAAATCCTGTCTTCTCTGGGGCACATAGCATCCAGCTACAGGCCATTCTGTCTGTCTTTTCTCTCTCCCAAATTCATCAATGTCAAATTCTGGAGGCTATTCTCTGTCTGTTTCTGCAGCTTTTCTCTGTGTCTGTAGATTTTTGTTCCTCTGTTTAAAAAGGGCTCCAGTAATAGGATTAAGACCTACCCTGGCTCACTCATTCTAATCAAATGTCATTAAGTGAAATATTTTAACAAAAAGGTCCCACCTAAAATAGGTTAGTAGGAACAGGAATGGATTATATTTAAGAACAAAGTTTTCTGAGGTCTTGATGAATTATCCTTTTTTATATGGTGCTGGATATGTTTTGCTTGTATTTTGTTGTGGATACCTGTGCCTATATATGTAAGGGATATTGCTTTGTTCTTTTTATTTCTTGCTATATCTGCATAATTTTTCTATCAGGATACTAGTTGTCTCATAGAATGAATTGGGAAATGTTCCCTCCTCTTCTTTCATTTTTTATTTTTTTATTTTAATTTTTTAAAAAAGATACTTAGATTACATAAATGTTACAAAAAAGATATAGGGATTCCCATATGCCCCACTCCCCACACCTCCCACAACCTCCCACATGAGCATTCTACATTAGTGTGGAACATTCATTGCAATTGTTAAATGCGTCCTGGGGCTTTGCCATTAAGCATGGACCATAATTCACATTGTAGTGTACGCTGTCTCCTAAGGAGTTCTGCATGTTATGTGATGATATAAAATGGCCTATATCTGCCATTGCAACGTCACTCAGGACGATTCCCAAGTCCCGAAAAAGCCACCTTATTACAACTGTTTTTCCCTTTCCCTGTCCCCAGAGCCTCCAGTGGCCATTGGTACTACATCAATGTTGTAATTTCTTCCATTTCTAGAATCACAATATGTCTATAGTAGAATACCAGTAAATCCATTCTAGTCCATAGCTCATCCCCCAATCCTAAGGATTCTGGGATAGTAACATCAACTCCACCTCCAATTGTGAGACGGCTTATATCCCATGGGGAAGATGGATGGGACTAACCAGCCTACAGCTGCATACTCTCTCTGTTCCATGGGATGGCCGTTGTAAATCATCATCTCCCCTCCAGTTGTCTTGGGTGAGTCCAATGAGATGTAGAGTAGGTGTTGCAACTCTGACAAGTTTCCGGGCCCAGCTGACACATGGACAGCCAAAAGACTCAAGTCTCTGGATGTACACCTAAAAACTCCTGCACCAAGTATAAGTTTAAATAGAAGGGACAGATGAGCCATGTGCAGGGAAGACATAAATGAGTCTAACACTTTCACTTTCAGGAGCACAAACTCCAAAGTAGGGCCCACTGGCAAGGCACCAAACTCCGGAGCTATCTGACCTGACCATCAGATCTGGTTGTCTCCAGAGCCCTCAGGAGCACCACTATTTGGGGTAATATCCACTTTGGAAGTCTATGAGATCCTGCTGAGATGTGCGTAAGCATTACCTCTGGGATGACCACCCGACTCACTGAAGTCTCTTAGCCTTATAAGCTCATTTGTCTTTACCTTTGAGGTGTTTTTCCAGTTGCATTGCTAGTTGGTGCTTGTTAGCAATCTATCTGTGTCAGGGGGGTTCATCCCCAGTAGTCATGTCCCATGCTAGGGGGGAGGTAATGTGTTCATATGCTGAGTTTGGCTTAGAGAGAGGCCATATTGAGCAAAAAGGAGGCTCTCAGGAGGCAATCCTTAGACACCTCTTAACAATAGGCTAAGTTTCAATTTCAAGAACAAAGGCTCATAAGCTTAGTCATCAATATCAAGGGCCCATCACTGGATCATCCTTCCTCGGCAGTCACTGCCCCTGCACTTGGGGGATTGTTGCTGCTCCCCAAGAGAATGTGGCAGAGTCACTCAAGATGGGAATTCAGTATTCTCTCAGTTATTGTGTGAGTCTCCATCCACTGTGACGATATCCCGTGAACATTTGAACATTTTTACATAACATATATATATGCTCAGGTGAACTTCCTCCCATGCATCCCCCATCACTGAAACCCCACACCAATGATCCTCCCTTGCCCCAGTTGTAACCCTTCTGTGATCCAAAGCTACTTCAAAAATGAAACCATTACAAAGACGAATACAATTAAAGAGAAAAGGAAAGCATAATGACAAGTTTAAATATAAGAGACAAAATATATAAAAGTTTAGAAAAACTAAAAATAAAATAAAGTTAAAGATTGGGATATTTTAAAAATTTTTAAATATTAAAAAAAGTTTTTTTTGACATTTTGCCTTTCATCAGCGCAATATCTGGTGTCGTTGTCTGTACCATGGCACCTTCCCCCACTCATTCCCCAGTGTCTCATTATTTTTCATTTTGTTTACAAAGAAGTTTTACGTCACAGCAAAGTCACACACAGAATATAGGAGACTCTCGTATACCCAACATCCTCCCCCTTTCCTCACCCCCATATTAATACCTTTTTATATGTGGATGGTACCTTTGCTATAACTGATATACAAATAGTAAAACATAGCTACTAAACATAGTCAATGGTTTACACTATGGTTTACATTTTAGACCATGCACTTTATAAATTTTTATGATATTTACCATGTCCTATGTCCGTCACTGTAAGATAATGCAAAACACTTCCACTGCCTACTAAATAGCCCCTGTTCCATCTATTCTATTCCTCCCTTCCCCTCCCCTAGGGGCCAAGGCAACCCCTTGCTTCAAGCCTTGGATGACAAGACTCATAGTTACATGCAACAAGACTGAGGTCTTGACACATGGGTTTGTCCTCCCCTATTAGGAACTTCCCATGCTCTTGAGAGACTCCCGCTTGTCTATTTCTGAACAAATCGGTTCTCCTGAGGAGGAGAGTCCAATTCCTTCCTGTTCATTATGTGGATCTCTCCCACTGACACAACACACTATGACTGAATGATCACTCACACACTCCCTAGAAGCCTGCTCCAGGTGTGCCATGTATCAAATGACCCCCCATCCAACACCCTAAACCAATAACCCTTCCTTGTCATATTGCCATAAGAGCATTCCCAACTTTGTACTTTCAACCACATAACCTCAAATCCCCAGTGTTCACCTGGACCCTCTCCCAACCCTCCCCCCCAGTACCCTGGCCCTTCCAAAACACCATTCTCAATCTACCCACTTGTCAACCCTGCACCACCCCACCAAATAATATCACTACCCTCCTGTCATATTTCTTCAATACGCAACTACACACTTTCACCTTACCATAGATTACATCCATATGGGTGTTGGCTCACAAACTTCTTCTCCCTTTCTATTTCTTGTAAACCTATCTTCCAGGCAATAACTCTCTGCGCCTGCTCAATTTGCTTAATTCATATCAGTGAAGTCATGTACTATTCATCCTTGAATGTCTGGCATGCTTCACCCAACATAAGGTCCTCAAGATTCATCCATGATATCCCATCTGTTAACACTTCATTCCTTCTTACAGCTGTAATACTCCATTATATGAATGTACCACATTTTGTTTATCCATTCATCTATTGATGGGCATTTGGGTTGATTCCAACATTTGGCAATAGTGAATAATGCTGCTATGATCATTGGTATGCATATATCTGTTCATGTGTTTGCTTTCAATTCTACGGGGTATATACCCAGCAGTGGAATTGCTGGATCATATGGAAGTTAATAGTTTTTGAGGAATGTTAAACTGTCCTCCACAATGGCTGGATCATTCTACATTCCCACCACCAGTGGATGAGGTTCCCATTCCTCCACATCCTCTCCAATACTTATAATATGCTATTCTTTTAATAGCCGCCATTGTAATGGGTGTAAGATGGTATCTCATTGAAGTTTTGATTAACGTTTCCCTAATAGCTAGTGATGTTGAGCATCTTTTCATGTGCTTTTTAACCATTTGTATTTCTTCCTTGCAGAAGTGTCTTTTCAGGTCAAGTGCCCATTTTTTTTATAAATGAGTTGTTTGTCTTTTTATTTTTGAGGTGTAGGATTTCTTTATATATGCAGGGTATTAGACTCCTAACAGATATATGGTTGCAAAATAATTCCTCCCATTGAGTAGGCTGTCTTTTTATGCTATCAAAGGACTGACAATGTCCTTTGAGGTGCAAAAGATTTTAATTTTGAGGAGATCCCATTTATTTGTTTTTCCTTTTGCTGCTCATGCTTTGGGTGTGAAGTTCATGAAACCATTTCCTATTACAAGGCCCTGTAGATGCTTCCCTACATTATCTTTCAAGGTCTTTATGGTCATAATTCTTATATTTAGATCTTTGATCCATCTTGTGTTGATTTTTATATAAGGTGTGAAATGCTGCTCCTCTCTCATTCTTTTTTTTTTTTGGGATCAGGGGACCCTCCGTCCGATATGGAGAGAAGAGCCCCGCCACCTCATAAAGTGTGGCTTTTAATTGGCTTTAGAACAAAGAAAATACGTGTGAGCATGTGCAAGGGCAATAGATACTTGACAGTTACATTTTACTGAAATTAACAAGTCTTAAATGTTAGTGGCTCAGCTCCTCTTTTCCATATCCAGTTCTCCAAGCACCATTTGCTGAAGAGGCCATTCTCTCCCAACTGAGTGAATTTGGTGGCCTTGTCGATTATCAGATGACTGTATATAGGAGGATCTATAACAGAACTCTCAATTCTGTTCCATTGGTCAATATATCTGTCCTTGTGCCAATACCATTCAGGTTAAACCACTGTAGCATTGTAGTATGTTTTAAAGTCAGGTAGTGTGAGACCTCCAGTTACATTTTTCTTTTTCACTGTGTCTTTGGTAATTTGAGGCCTCTTACCCTTCCAAAAAAATTTTGTAGTTAGTTGTTCCAATTCATTAAAAAATGTTGTATTGATTTTTATTGGAATTGTATTAAATCTGTAGATTAGTTTGGGTAAGATAGACATTTTAATGATCTTTAGTCTTCTTATCCATGAACAGGGAATATTCTTCCATTTATTTAATTCTTCTGTGATTTCCTTTAACAACACTGTATATTTTTCTAGATATAAGTCCTTTACATCTTTAGTTAAATGTAATTCTAGGTATTTGATTCTTTTAGTTACTATTGTAAATGGTATTTTTTTCTTGATTTCCTCCTCAGATTTCTCGTTATTGGTATACAGAAATGTTACTGATTTTTGAGCATTGATCTTACAGCCTGTGACTTTACTGAACTCCTTTATAAGTTCTAGAAGCTTTGTTGTAGATTTCTCAGGTTTTTCTATGTATAGGATCATGTTGTCAGCAAATAGTGAAATCTTACTTCTTCCTTTCCAATTTTGATGCCTTTTACATCTTTTTCTTGCCTCAGTGCTCAAGCAAGTACTTCTAAAACAATGATAAGTAGGAGCAGTGTTAGTGGGCATCCTTGTCTTGTTCTCGATGTTAGAGGGAAAGCTTTTAGGTTTTCACCATTGACACCATTGTTAGCTGTGCTTTTCATATACACCCTTGATCATGTTCAGAAAGGTTCCTTCTATTCTTATCTTTGCAGCATTTTTATTAAGAAAGGGTGCTGTATTTTGTCGAATGCTTTTTCTGCATCTATAGAGATGATCATGTGATTTTTTTTCTTTCAATCCATTTATGTTGTGTATTACATTGATTTATTTTCTTTTGTTGAAACATCCTTGCATACCCAGGATGAAACACACTTGGTCATGGTGTATAATTCATTTGATATGCTGAAGAATGCGATTAGCAATTATTTTATTGAAGATTTTAGCATCTAGGTTCATTAGAGAGATTGGGCTGTAATTTTCCTTTCTTGTGGCATCTCTGTTTGGCTTTGGTATAAGGGCCAGGTTGGCATCATTGAATGAGTTAGGCAATGTTCCTTCTATTTCTACTTTTTGGAAGAGCTTAAGCAGGACTGGAGTTAGTTCTTTATGGAATGTTTGGTAGAATTCACCTGTGAAGCCATCTGTTCCTGAGCCTTCTTATTTGTGAGGTTTTTGATGTCTGTGACTATCTCTTTACTTGTAATTGTACTGCTGAGTTCATCAATTTCTTCTTTTGTCAATGTAGGCTGCTTGTGAGTTTCTAGGAATTTGTCCATTTCCTCTAAATTATCATTCTTGTTCACATATAATTTTTCAAATATCGTCTTATGATACTCTTTATTTCTGTGGGGTCAGTGGTGATACCCATCCTCATTTTTATTTTGTGTATTGCATCTGCTCTCCTTTTCTTTTTTAGTCTGGCTATGGGTTTGTCAATCTTTTTAATCTTCTAGAAGAACCAGCTTTTAGTTTTATTTTTTCTAGTACGTTTTTATTTTCTATTTCTTTTTGTTCTGCTCCAATCTTTGTTATTTCCTTCTTTCTACTTTCTTTTGTGTTAGTTTGTTGTTGTTTTTCCAATTCCTCCAGGTGTGCAGTTAGTTCTTCGATTTTAGCTTCTTCTTCTTTTTTGATATATGCATTTATGGCATATATGCTTTTTAAGCATTTAGTAGATATCAACAGTGAAGGCATCTGCTCCTTATCTTTTTAAAAATGATTTATTTTTATTTCTTTATTTATCCACCCCAATTTTTTACACTCACTGTCTGCTCTCTGTGTCTGTTCGTTGTCTGCCCATCTACTTTTATTATTTTTGAAGGCACCAGGAATCCAAGCCTGGATGTCCCATGTGAAAGGGATGTGCCAATCACCTAAGCCACCTCTGCTCTCTGCTTGTTGTTTCTCTCATTGTGTTTTTCCTCATTGTGTCTCTTCATTGCATCATCTTGCTGCATCATTTTGTGGTGTCAGCTCATCACAACAGCTTACTGTCTTGCTTGTCTTCTTTAGGAGGCACCAAGAACCGAACCCAGGGCCTCCCATGTGGTAGACAAGTGCCCAATTGCTTGAGCCATACCCGCTTACTCTTAGCTTTTCTTCATGGGAATTTTTTTATTATTATCATTTCAATCACTTTATTTGTTATAGGTATATTTAGAGTTTTTATATCTAAAATCATAAATATTTTATTTTAGGAATATTTGCTTTCTAAGAATTTTTCCATTTTATCTGGATTATTGAATTTATTGGTGTACAATTGTTAATAGAATCCCCTTAAAATCCTCTATTTCTGCAATGTCATTTTATTGTCTAATTTTTTATTCCTGATATTATTTGAGTACTCTTTCTCTTTTTTCTGTCAATGGAGCTCATAGCTTGTTTATATTGTTGATCTTTTCATAGAACTACCTTTTAATTTTTGTTGATTTTCTCTATTGTTTCCTCTATGCCATTTTATTTATTTCCTCTCTAATAGTTATTATTTCCTTATTTCTGCTTTTGTTGGTTTTAATTTTCTTTTATCAGTGTTATAAGTTGGAAAGTTAGGTTATTAATTTGAAATCACTCTTTTTTTTTAGTATAGGTGTTTATAGTTATAAATTTCCCTCTAAGTACTACTTTTGCTGCATCAACTCAATTTCGGTATGTTCTGTTTTCATTTTATTTCTCTTCAATGTATTTTCTAATTTCTCTTGTGTTTTCTTCTTTTATATGTTATTTATTTAAGAGAGTGAGATTTGCTTTCCACATATTTGTGAATTTTCCACATTTTCTTTAGTTACTTCCTTCTTATTTAATTCCATTATTGATGGAGTAAACAGTACACATGACTCAAATTCTTTCAAATTTTTTGAGATATGTTTTATGCCTAACATATGGCTTATTTTGCTGTATATTTTATGTGCACTTGAGAAGAATGTGTTTGTCTTGTTGGAAAGTTCTACAGATGTCTTTTAGTATACTTGGTTTATAGTGTTCATGTTTTCAATTTCCAGGTTGATTTTCTGACTAGATATATCTACTATTGAAATGAAGATATTGAAGTATCCAACAATTATTTATGAATTTTTTGTTTCTCTTCATTTCAGGCAGTTTTTGATTCAAGCATTCTCAAACTCTGTTTTTAGATGTATATATGTTTTTATAAATTTAGTATCCTTCTTGTAGATTTACTCAATTTTACAATTATAAAATTTCCTCTTTTCTCTTGTGGTAATTTTTTGCTATAAGTTGATTTTTTCACTATTAGTATAGTCATTTCAGCTTTCCTTTGGTTACTCTTTGTAAGGTATAATCATTTCCATCCTTTACTTTCAAATACTTTGTGTCATTGAATTTCTTATATGAACCAAACTTCTAAATCATGCTTTTTGTTTGTCTGATATTTTTTTGTCTTGTTTTTGTTTTGTTTTGCTTTAATATTCTGGCACTCTCTACATTTTCATTTAAGAATTTAATGATTTACTTTTTGAAAGACATAACATAACTTTAGATAGACAATTATTTGGAAATTACTTATAGAGATGACTAACTGCATGCAAGGTTTACACAATTTTTAAACCAACTAGTTTTCCAATATCTGGATTTTATTTTAAAAATCCTTTCAAAGGCCTTCTGATTTGGTGTGAGAAGAACTTGTTCACAAAATTCAGTTGTCTTATTCTTAAATGAAAATATTGTCAATTTTTTCCTTCTTCAGGTTTTGTTGGGAGCTGCTTTAAAATGATGTTCTACATTAGGTCTCTCTTTGTGAGGCTCTGATGTTTTCTGAAGTATCTCATTAGATAATCCATTTACATTTAATGCAGTTATTGATATGGTTGGCTTGAGCCTGCCATTTTGCTATTTGTTTTCTATAAGGCTTATGCATTTTCTCTCTATTCCTCCATTATTGTCATTTGTGCCTTAAATATATATTATATAGTGTAGCATTTTAATTCTTATATCACTTCTTTTATTATATTTTTGAGTTGTCTTCTTCGTGGTTTCCTTGGGGACTGCAATTAACATATTAACTTGTAATGACTCATTCAAATTAATTCCAACTTAATTTCAATAATAACCAAAATATTGCTCCTTCATACCTCAACACACCCTTCCTTTTTGCTGTTATTGTCATACAATACATTTTTACACGTTGTATGCACATAAACACAGATATGCAATTATTGCTTTCTGTGGTTTTCTTTTAAATCAGAGAGGAGAAAATAAGGGTTAAAATAAAAACATATGTATAATGTTTTTTAAATTTGCTTATGCAGTTACCCATACCAGTATTCTTTATTTCTTTATGTAGATTCAAGTTACTGTCAAAATGTTCTTTCATTTTAGTCTTTAGGACTCACATAGGTATTTTATTTAGCAGTTACACTGGTAAAAAAAATCTCTAAGTTTTTGTTTATCTGGAAATAAGGTAAATTCTCCTTCGTTATTGAAGGATATTGTATCCAGACATAGAATTCTTAGGTGACAATCTTTTTTTAAAGGACTTTGAATATCTTTTCCCCTGCTCTCAGGCCTCGATGTTTTCTGATGAGGAATCAATTGCTAATATTATTGAGGATCTTTGTATGTGAGTCATTGCTTCTCTCTTGATGTTTTCTAGATTCTATCTTTATCTGAGTCTTTGAACAGTTATATTTTGATATGCCCAAGTGTGGGGTTGTCAAAATCTGACGTGTGGGCCAAAATCTGGCTCATGAACTATTTTGTAAATAGAGTTTAATTGAAACACAACCAAGGCATTTGCTTACAAAGTGTTTATAGCTGCCTTTGCATTAAGTTGAGTAGTTGCAACAGAGACCATATGGCCCAATAAGACTAAAAAATTTACTAACTGGCCCATTACAAAAATATTTGCTGACCTTTGGTCTGTTTTTGGTTTTGTTTGTTTGTTTGTTTGGCATTTTAATCATATTTTATTTTCTCCTTGCATGCCTGGATTTTTAAATTTAGTTTATTAAAATGAGTAGAGATAATATCTTCCCAAGTATTATATCTTCATCCAGAAATGATTTAATTTTAATAATGGCATGATTCTAGAGGCTTTAGGGTTCCTAAATCACAATGATCTAATAGAGATTCAAAGGATTTGAAGTTTGGCTTCAGTCCCTTTTCATATATTCCTTGTCTGGAATGTGCCTGATACAATTCAAATTCACATTACTCTTAGGATGTATTCCTTCAGGATAATCAACCAAAAGCTGAATAACTTTCCAAGAACTACTTTTGCAGGTCCTGCATTTCAAATTTTGTCCCCCTAGTTCTATACATCTGTCAATGTTATATTTAGCTTCTCTTCATCTCAGATGCTTATTTTGGGATTGGTAAATGGTACTGTGGCTAAAGCAGCACAAAGCTGAGCTCACCTCCCTAGATTTCTTTCTTCTTATGGTTCTTTATCTAATTATTTTTCTCCACATTTTTAACTCTCTAATAACTTCAAACATACATATTTTTGTAGTTTATGCATTTTTTCTATTGTTCTTGGCAAGAGAGTTAGATCTGAATTACTTAGTCTACCACTGTCCAAAGTGAAACTTTGTGCGTACTATAATGTCTTCCAGCTATTCACCTCTTTTTAACCCTCCATTTGATTCTATAAAGTGATACAACAAACTATGTTACAGTAAACTTTCTCACATATAAAGCATTGCACAGTGGTTCGTTCCTGAACATAAGATTTTTAGTGGTTGTACTCTTCCAAAATTCTAGGTAATTCAATTTTAATAAGCATTGTATTAAAATATACTTCTTCCTACAAGTGTACATTTTAAAAATCAATTTGCAGCAGATTTTAAAAATATATTCTAAATATAAACTTTAATCTGTCATATATATTAGAAATATTTTCCCAGAACTATCGTTGCTCTATTGGTAGCTCTGCTGTGCAGACTACTCTTGTGTAGTCAAATGTGCCTATTTTTCTTCATTTTTCATTTCCTTTCTGGGTGAACAGGGCCTTCTCTTTCCATGGATTACACATGCAGTCTTCCAGATTTTTTAAGTTTTTTACATAAATATGTTTTTAGATTTGTCTTTAATCCATATAGAAATTATTTTTGGCAAATGGTAGGACCTTAAAGTCCAGTTTTATCTTTTTCCCAGAGCTAGCTAGTGATGCCAGAAACATTCATTAAGTAACCCATTCTTTTCCCACTGAATTGAAATACTGTCTTGATCATTGTTAAATTACCACATCTATAGTTGTTTATTTTGGGATTCTCTTTTCTGTTCCTATACTTATGCTATATTGATTTGATTACAGTAGTTGTATAGCATGTTGTCAATTTTAGTATGTTTTCAGTTCACCCCTATCTTGAGCTGTCTCACTTCCAGCATTTTCTAATTTATATAATTTTGGTTATTTAAGAAATTTTTTTTTCACTCCAGATATTTTTATCCAATTCCTTTATAAAAACTTAACTATAATTGCTTAGATTCATATGTATTTTTGAGGAAATGTTTTTTTTATATTTCCCACCAAAAGAACACAGTATCTTTTACATTTGTTTAGTTGTAAATTTATAGCTTTGACTAAGATTTCATAGTGTTTTTATATGTATGTGCTGTGTGTATTTTGTTAAAATTTTAACAAGAGTTTTTTATGAATCCTGTCACTGTTTATTGTGAAAAAAATTTTCTTTTTCCATTTTTAGCATATTTTAAATATATATATTATTTTATGTTTATCCTGTATCCAGACATCCTATAACAATCTTTTAGTAAGCTTATGCACTTTTAGAAAATTATCAAATATGCTAGATCTATAATAAGATCCATAAACCAGAGATCATTTTATGCCTGTTTTCCAAATATATACAAATATTTCATTTGCTTATCTTAACGAAAATTAATAAAACAATGATAATGAGTAATAAGATAAGCTGGCATCCTATTTTATTCCTGAATTTAATGTAATTGAAATGAATTTATTGCATTGGTGCTAATAATTTTTGTTGTTGTTTTTGATAAATTATCTTTAACAAATATAAGTGGGTTCATTTTATCCTTATATAATTAGAACTTTAATTAAGAATGACTTCTGTATTTCATAAAATTATTCTTCACTAGATATTAAAAGATAAAATTTCTTCATAAATTGTTAATATAAGGGTTATATTATTAGATTTCCTGATACTGAAACACCCTTGCATTCCTGGAATAAATCTTGTTTTCACATTCTTTTGATGCTTTGCTGGATTCTCTTATTAGTATTTTATTTGGAATTTAGAATTTGTATTTTAAAATGGGATTTTTATATAGTAATTTTTTTTGCAATGTCTACAATTTGAAATTCTTTTATGAAATTGGGGAAATTTTCATCCTTTTATGGCTGTTCATATTTTTCTATATGTTATTTCAAGAGATCAATTATAATTCCATTTCAAAGTCTTAGTTTGGAGACAGCTCTCCCTAAATCCCTACACCTCCTAATTATAATACAGAATGTCTCCATAATTTCTTAGTAACAACCCCTTTTATGGTTTTTTTTGTGCAAAAGAGCTAAAAATTTATAGTGTTTTTATTCAATTTTTGACATTTGTTTTTCAATATTGTTAGAGATGTCTATGGTTCCTATAGTTACTGAGGACCATGTAAATTTTGCATGAATGAATGAATGCACATATTAAAATACCTTGTCAAATACAATATACAGTTGTTGCCTCTGAAAAAAAAAGATTTAATCTCACCCAATTATGAATTGGCCTCCTTCATTGAAAACGTCCTGTAGCTTGTTTGCTATGCAACTTCTAAAATTTTCATATCTATCTTTTCTAGAATGTTCTTGGAACACATAAATGTATTTAAAGAAATTACACTTTAATTCTGATTATATAACTATAAAATTGTATTTGCCTTTTTAAAAGGTGATTTCATAATATTAAATTCTCACTGAAATGCTAAATATTCTGACTTAGTAAGTCTGTAATGAGGGCCAGGAATCAATATTTTTTATAAGAATCTCAGCTAATATTTATGCTCAGTCCAGACTGGGAAAATTTGGCTTAAGAAAAATCAAGAGAAATTTATTACAATTTTCTTGAATATTAAGTTATGCTAGAGATGCATTATTTAATTTGGAATTTAGACTTGGCTATCTTTGAGATCATTTTTAAGTGCTTTATATGTCATTTGGATTTGAACTTTGCATTCTTTTATGTTTAGAAGTTTATTTCTTAGAAGAACCTGTTCAAACAATGCTGGTCTCTAGTTTAAAAGCAATTATATTTGTTATCTAGTAAGTAATATCTTATAGTGATAGGAGGTAATTTAGTGTTCATGGGAAAATGTCAGGTTTTTATCAAGATTCCTTACTCACAATGTGGCTGTGGACAAGTCTTTCTGAGACCCAGTTTCCTCATGGAGTAGAATCAAAGCACCTACAGTGCAAAGTAATTTGTTATGTGGATTAGAAACAAAAATATATGAAGTACCAACACTGTGCCTGATACAAGATGGGCACTTCAGAAAAGCTATTGCTGTTTTTTTCCCCCATTATTGCAGATGGAACAGTTTAGAACTGACAAGATAATATATGGACTTTGAAGAGTGGATCTATACTGAAATAAAAATTCACAGAAGGATATGGTGAAATAGGGTCTGTGAAGTATTATAAGCTGTTGGGTTGAAATATATTTAATAATTTATCAAATATTTATTGACCATCTACTTTGTGCCATGCATTGTTCTAAACACTGTGGATAAAGAAGTGGAAAATATTGAGAAAAAAAACCCCACAACATTAATTCTTAACTTTGTGGAACTTATATTCTAGTGGTTAAGGCAAAAACAATTCTCCAAATAATGGCTGTCAGGAGATGCTCATATATTTGAAACACATTTGGGAAAGAAATTTCTGCAATGAAATATGTCAAGTCTCAAAACAGTAGAATAGACAAACCTTTCCACACAATTAAATTTCATGATGGAGACAATCTAATGGGGTGACAGGAACATGGTAAGGAGAAATTAATGTTCTCAAAAATTTTTGCTTAGAAGAAATTTTGATGATGTCTTTCATCTCTTTATTGCACTGGTTAAATTCTAATGATTGTTAGATCCACTTCTGTTATGGCCAAATGAGCATCTATTGGAACAAACTTCCAGCAGGTAAAAAGTATCATCTCTGAACAAAATATAAAAGTAAACTACCTGAAAATACTGGAAAGCAGGCAAAAAACAAAGAGATTATGATTGGTCTTGACCATTGGAATATTGGGATGATAATGTCTGAGATTCCAACTTTCTAGGTTAAATCAAAGGCCAAGACCCAGTCTGTGCCATGTGGGATAACTAAAATTCCAAAATAAAATCCCCAGGTGTTTTCTGGCATAAACGGAGGACAGAGTTTGAGGTAATTGCAACACTAGAAGGTGATGGAGTATATAAGAAAGGGAGAATTAGCATTAGCCACAAATTCTTCCCTGGGGAACCATAAACTCCTTAAATCTCTAGATGACCTCTGAACTATGCATTCCTTGGGATTACTTCAAGCAGTCCAAGAATAAAGGAGATGAAGTGACATTTGAGGTGTATATGCAAGAAGTAGATATTGCAATTTGAGGCAAACTACATTAATGGTCTTTTAAAACAAAATCACCAACAGTCTTTAGAGCAATATAACAGAATTCAACATCTCAACAGTAGAACATTCAGAATGTTTAGGTTACAAACTAAAATTTCTCAATATAGAAATTCAGGAAAAAGTAACTCATTTACATGCATTCAAAAAATACATTTGGGAGTTGATGTGGCTTAAGTGGTCTGCGCCTGCTTCCCACATGGAAGTCCTGGGTACCTTCCCAGTGCCTCCTAAAAAAACAAAAAAGCAAACAACGAGAAGAACAAAATGAAAAAAACAACTCAGGGAAACTGATGTGGCTTCCCACATACGAGGTCTGGGGTTCAATACCTGGCCCCAGAATTTAAACAACAACAACAAAAAAAATTTAAGAGAAACCTCTCCTGAGAAGTCCCCAATGTTGAAATAGGAAGAGAAGCATTTTAGTGTTTCTATTATATTTATGTTAAACAATGTAAAGGAAATAAGCATAGGATGCTTGAAAAAATTGGGAAAACTCAGAAGATAAACAAAGATAATCTAAATGGAAATTTGAAAAATTAAAAATGAAATGTATGAAATTTAAAATTTATCTGGATTTGCTTGACATAGGAAATAGCCAGCACACTTGAAGATAGATCTATAGAATTTATGCAAAATGAAGATCAAAAAGAAAAAAAAAATGAACATGAAAAGAGCACACTCTCAGGAATCAAAGGAACAATATCAAAAGCTCCAACATATGTGTAATTGGAGTTCAAAAGGAGAAAAGAAATTAAATTAGATCAAAACTAAATTGAAAAATAAGAGCTATAATTTCCACAAATTATGTGAAAGACATAAAATTACAGATTTATAAAGGTCGGCAAACATGAAGCCATATAAATATGAATTCTAATGACTTTTCTAGGTAAAACTTCTATCACCCAAAAATGCATGACCAATATATGTAAATTTAACAAGCACCAGCTATATTGGAAAAATAGAAAAAGTAAGAATTTGACTTCTTTTAGGGAGACAGTTTCTGGGACATATTATACCCTCATGAAGGACAAGGATGCAACAAAACATCCTCATTACAGAAGTCATAGGTCTCTAAAATTAAAGAAGACTTCTAAAAGTTGACTGGCTGGATCACTACTGCCTCATTATCAAGGAAGTCCTTTAGATAATAAGGCACAAGATGATCATTTTATATGGACATATCCCTCCTGCCCTTTCTTGAAGAGACCAAACATGAACAAAACAACCATAATGGCAGTCCTTCTAAGATATGCCCATAACCAGATTTCTACTTCCTTTATAATGATTCTACAAGAAAAGAAGATTCTGACAATTAGTCATGCCTACCATGTTTGCATTGGAGCAGAGTCCGGTATATAAGTTAGTTCTCAAAAAACACACAACACAATAGACTAGAAGACAACAAATCATGAAACAACTTAGTCAAGAGGAGGTAAAGAGGGTTAAATTTTTTGCATGATTCAATTGTTAGATCCTGAATGCCTTATGTCATTACAGAGATCTAAGACCAGGAATGATTTTTCTGTGAGAACATTTTAATACCATGAACCACAACTTAGATTCACCTCTTTTGTTAAGAGCAGCAATCTTAAAAACAACTTATATAGAGTGTTCCATCAAACTTAGCATCAGCTCAGAGTCAGTTATATTGCTACACCAGAAAATTTAAATATAGTGGAGTCAGAATGCAGTTGGTAGATTTGAGAAGTAGGAACAGCAGGAGATTTTACCTCTTAATAACATGTTTTTTCTTAATTAGTGAAGTTGCAGGTTAACAGAAAAATCATGCCTTAAGTGCAGTGCTATATCATATCAAAAGTATAGAGTTCCCATATACCCCCATCTTACACCCAGTTCTCCCTACTATTAACATTTTGCATTAATGGGGTCTCTGTGTTCCAATCGATGAAAAAAAAATAATCATGCTATAAACTTTAGACCATTGTTAATAGTAAGGTTCACTCTTTGTGTTGCACAGGTCTGTGAAGCTTTTCCTTTGATGGTAACTCAGTGGTGTTAATTACATTCACGAAGATCTGTCTCCCTTACCATCATCCATTGATAAAACTTTTCCATCACCCCAAACAGAAACTCCGTACTTTTAATCATTAAATTCATTCTTCTTCCCCTCCGTCCATGGTAACCTGTATTCTAGTTTGTGATCACACACATTTGCAAATTCTGCTTATTTCAAATAAGTGAGATCATATAGTACTTGTACTTTTCTCTCTGGCTTATTTCACTCAGCATGATATCGACAAGGTTCATCCATGTTATAGTATGCATCAGAACACCAGTCATTTTTATAGCTGGATAATATTCCATTTTAGATACATAGCACTTTTTCTTTATCCATTCATCTGTTAAAATCAACAAAACTATCTAATAGAGTCAACAAAACCAAAAGTTGGTTCTTCAAAAAGATCAACAAAATTGACAAACCTTTAGGTAAATTGACTAAGGAAAAAAGGAGAGACTACTCAAATTACCAAAATAAAAAATGAAAGTAAAGACATTATTACAAACCTTACATAAATAAAAAGGATTATAAGAAAATACAAAGAACAATTTTACTCAAACCTAGATGAAATGTGCAAATTTCTAGAAACATGCCAACTATGAATATGACAAGAAAAAATAGACTATCTGAACAGACTTATAACAAATTAAAGAAAACACAATCAGTAATCAAAAACCAGCAAAAAAAAGCCCAGAACCAGATAGCGTCACTGGTGAATTCTACCAAACACATAATGGAATATTAACATGAATCCTTCTCAAACTTTTCGAAAACACGCAATAGGATGTGTAGCCTCATTAGCTGTTTGGAAAATGCAAATTAAAACCACAATGAGATATAACTTCAAATTCACTAGGATGGCTATATTTTAAAAAGATAATGAAAAAAAAAACAAGTATTTTAGAAGATCCAGTGAAACTGGAACCCCTATACCCTGCTGTGAGAATGTAAAATGGTGCAGTTGCTGTGGAAGTTTGGCTGATTCTCAGAAATTTAAACATAGAATCACAATATGACCTGACAATTTCACTCCTAGGTATATGCCCCCCAAGTTGAAAACATGTATTTAAAAAAACTTTTTCCCAAATGTTGATAGCAGCACATTTCATAAATTCATCACATTTCAGCTGTTGAATGGATTAAGAAGTGTTCTATACTTTGGCATATTGTTTTGTCATAAAAAGTAGTAAGGTACTGAAACATTTTGCAACATGGAAAAACCTCAAAAAACATAATTTAAATGCAAGAAACCAGAGATAGATTACATATTGTGTGATTCCATTTATATCAAATATCCATATTAGATAAATCCATAGAGACAGAGAGCAAGCTAGTATTTGGATCGGCTGGGGGAAGGGAATAATGGGGAATGACAGCTTAATGGGGTGATGAATCTGTCTTGGAACTTAGAAGGACGTGATGGTTACACAACACTGTCACTTTTCTAAATGCCACTCAATTGCACACTTTAAATGTTTAATTTTATGTATATTATCTCTATCTATATCTATCTATATCTATATCAATATCTATATATCATTTTAGGGGGTACTGGGAATTGAACCCACGATCTCACACATGGGAAGCAGGAGCTTAACTACTGAGCTACACCTGCTCCCTTTTTATATGTATTTTAACTCAATAATGAAATAATTAAGTAACATCATCAATACTACTGTGGAAAATATTACCTCCCAAATTTCACTTCCTGTAAAACACTTGGATTATGAGGGGGAAATATAGGATGTAAAAGCAGAGTCTGTTCAATTTATTTAATATTTCCTTGCCTTCTTTCTGTTCTCTTTCAGATTATGTCTGGCCATTACCAAGATATTTGTGCCCCGTCTGGATTTCATTGGATGTTTTATTTTCAACAGCGTCCATCATGCACCTCTGCGCTATCTCGCTGGATCGGTATGTAGCAATACGTAATCCTATTGAGCATAGCCGTTTCAATTCGCGGACTAAGGCCATCATGAAGATTGCTATAGTTTGGGCAATTTCTATAGGTAATTAGCTTTCTTGGCCATAAGAATTGCAACAGCTATGCTCAATACTTTTGGATTATGTACTGTGAACAACGTACAGACGTCGACTGGTAACATTTGCGCTTAATCGGGATTGTTCTTTTTAATAATTATTCTTAACCTAACTATCTGATATTTAGGTTAACGATAATGAAAGGAAACAATGTATATGAATATGTTAATGTAACATTTCTATTAATGCTGCTAATTACTTCAGGCACTAATATGCCCAAGAATTCTCCAACACAGACATAAAATCTTTGAAATATTTAGACTATTTTGAATATGAAAAAGATATATCATAAAGTCTAGAATTTTAAAAAGTAAACTTAAAAAAAAAATAAAATATAGATCTTAGAAAAGATAATCTATTCCAGAATATAAATTTTAATATTTCTATTCTAATTCTGTATCCTCTTTGTGGAAAAAAGTAAAAGTACAATCTGGATATTTATGGAGTAAACATATCTAAGTTTATGCTGATAACCTAAAATACACTCATTTTAAAATTTCTACTCGGATTCTGGTTATACAGTGAGGTAAATTATCTACTGGTTTCTTTAAGGATTTAGGGGAGTTGGAAGGGAGAGAAATAATAGTCATATTGCTTATATGATTTGAGATATTCATAATTGCTTTAAAATGATAATATTAAAGTCAAGAAATTTAACCAATTGGATGCTTTCAATCCGTGATTTTTGACTTTCAGTTGGAACTTACATTGTCCCATTAAATAATTCCTCTTCAAACTTATGATTCTGTAAAAGATTTGGATACATGAACAACAAAATGAAGATCTCTAAATAAAATCTCCATGATATCATCTAAATATTTTGACTCTGAGGTATATTGGTCAAATATATTTAAATCTTAATATTTTCTATTGAAGGTGACTTTGCTCAAGGAGAAAAGCCTTGAAAATTCCCACCAGAAAAAAAAATGCAGCTGTATACACAATTTGACTTTCAAATTATGGTGCTTACAAAAGTAATACACAGGGAAGCGGCTGTGGCTCAATCAGTAGGGCTCCCGTTTACCATATGGGAGGCCCCGGGTTCGGTTCCCGGGGCCTCCTGGTGAAGGCAAGCCCGCCCGCACGGCGTGGTTAGCTGACCCAGCGAGCACAAGCAGCAAGGGGGGGAAAAATGAATAAATAAATAAAATCTTAAAAAAAAAAAAAAAGTAATACACAGATATTTTAAATTAGGACATTGGTGACATCTGCTTATAGTAATGACAGACTGGGTAAATTGTAATGACTTTTGTGCTAATGAGAACTAAAAATACAGAACAAATAATAAAGGCATCATGACTCTAAAAACATGGTGAGAAATTATTGGACCAAGATCCAGAAATAGGCAAAAATTTAGAAAAAATAACCATGACTTTTGGGTCATCTTTGCCAACCACACATTTATAAACCTGAAGATGTGACTGAGAAGTTGAGAAGCTTATTTCTCAACTTCATAGAGCAAAATAAGACTAAAATATTAACACACATTCTGACCAGGGCCAATCAACTTGAACTTAGTTTGGAAATCTTAAAAACCTGCACACTGGTAATAATGATGAAGCAAGGTTAAATCACCCTTGACATGGAAATCAGCACTGATTCAATGTTGGACTAAAGTAATTTCATATTGTAAAAGTTTCCAAATTTTTGGAAGATGAAAAAAAAAATCATCATCCTAGACCTCAAGTTAAGTCGTTCAATATTTTCAAATCCAATAAATGGACCACATTTTAAGGACTATGTTTTCAACTCTAACTTGCTCTGTGGTATTTAATATGGCTGATTCCCATATGCCCCACTCCCTCCCCCTTCCACACTTTCCCACATTAACAACATCCTTCATTAGTGTGGTACATTAGTTAAAATTGAAGAACATGTATTGGAACATTGCCACTAAGTATAAGTTATAGTTTATATTATAGTTTAAACTCTCACAAAATTTTGTAAGTTATGACAAGATATATAATGGTTTGTATCTGTCATTGCAATGTCATTCAGAACAATCCCAATGTCCTGAAAATGCCCCCATATTACACCTATTGTTCCCTTCTCCCTCTCCTCTGCTGGCCACTGTTTCCACATCAATGATTAAATTTCTTCCATCGCTAGAATAAATATAAGTCTATATTAGAATAACAGTAAGTCTACTCTAGCCCATCATTCATTCCTTAATCCTGAGGATTCTAGGAAGATGAGGCCCACTCCACCTCTAATTGAGAGGGGACTTACATGCCATGGGGGAGATGGATTGTACAAACTTATTTGCAGTTACAGACGATCTCTGTTCCTTGGGATGGTCATTGTCCATCAATATTTCCTTGTTAGTTGTCCTGGGTGAGTTCAATGATCTGAAAAGTAGGTGTTGCAATTCTGTTGAGATTCAGGACCCATCTGACACATGGAAAGCCCCAAAATTTAATTCTCTTGGGCATAAACCTATCAACTCTACTACTAACTTTAGGTTCAAATATAAGGGGCAGGAAAGCCATGTGTAGGAAACCACAACTGAGTCCAACTCTGTCACACTGGGAAGATAAATTCCAAAGTACGCCCCCCTGCTGATATCTCCAAACCCCTGAGCTGTCTTCCCTGCCTGTAGTGCCTGGATGTCTCCAGAGCCCTTAGAAGTCCCTGATTTTAAGGCAATATTGACTGTGGCAGTTGATGAGATCCTCCTGAGACGTGCATAAACAGAATCTCTGGAATGACTTCTCTACACACTTTGAAGTCTCTAAGCCATATAAACTCATTTGTCTTTATCCTTCCCCTTTTTGGTCAAGCTATTTTTTCAGGTTAATTCTATGATTTTTGTATAAGGTTTGAGATGGTGTTCCTCTCTCAATCATTTGGACAAGGATATCCAGTTTTCCAAGCACCATTTGTTGAAGAGGCCATTCTCTCCCAGATGAGTGGGTTTGGTGGCCTTGTCAAATATCAGTTGACTGTATATTTGAGGATCTATATCAGAATTCTCAATTCAGTTCCATTGGTCAGTATGTCTATTCTTGTGCCAATGCCATGCAGTTTTCAACACTGTAGCTTGTAGTATGTTTAAAAGTCAGGTAGTGTGATTCCTCTGATTTCATTTTTCTTTATCAATATGTCTTCGGCTATTTGGGCCCCCTTGCCCTTCCAAATAAATTTCATAGTTAGCTTTTCCAATTTAGGAAAAAATGCCGTGGTAATTTTTATTGGAACTGTGTTAAATCTGTAAATCAGTTTAGGTAGGATAGACATCTTAATGATGTTTAGCTTTCCTATCCATAATATTATTCTTCCATTTATTTGGGTATTTTTATTTATTTTAACAATGTTATGTAGTTTTCTGCAAACAAGTCATTTTCATCTTTGGTTAAATTTAATTCTAGGTATTTGATTCTTTTAGTTGCTATTGCAAATGTGATTATTTTCTTTATTTCCTCTTCAGATTGCTCATTATTGTGTACAGAAACACTACTGATTTTTGCACATTGATCTTATAACCTGTCACTTTATTGAACTCATTTATAAGCTCTAGAAACTGTTGTAGATTTCTCAGGGCTTTCAAGGTATAAGATCATGTCATATGCAAATAGTGAAATTTTATTTCATTTTTCTAACTTGGATGTCTTTTATATCTTTTTCTTGCCTAAGTGTTCAAGCAAGTACTTCTAACACAATGTTAAATAAGAGCAGTGACAGTGGGAATTCTTATCTTGTTTCGGATCCTAGAGGGAAAGGTTTTAAGATTTCACCATTGAATATGATGTTAGGTGTGGGTTTTTCATACTCTTTATCATGTTGAGAAAGTTTCCCTTTATTCCTATCTTTTGAAATGTATTTATAAGCAAAGGGTGCTGTATTTTGTCAAATGTTTTTCCTGCATCTATAGAGATTATCATGTGATTTTTTTCTTTAGATCTCTTTGTTTGGTGTATTGCCATGATTGATTTTCTTATGTTGAACCATCCTTGCATACCAGGGATGAAATCCACTTGGCCATGGTGTATAATTCGTTTGATGTGTTCTTGAATACTATTAGCAAGAATTTTGTTGAGGATTTTAGTATCAAGGTGCATTAGAGAGATTGTTCTATAGTTTTCCTTTCTCATGGCATCTTAGTTTGGCTTTGTTATTAAGGTAATGTTAGAATCATACAATGAGTTAGGTAAGGTTCCCTCCAATTTTCTTTTTGGAAGAGTTTAAG
>JAKSZT010054500.1:449386-496730 GCA_026826555.1 Tolypeutes matacus | reverse complement strand
AAGATTGGTGTTAGTTCTTTCTGGAATGTTTGGTAGAATTCACTTATGAAGGCATTGTTCTTAGGCTCTTATTAGGGAGGTTTTTGATGATTAATTTAATCTCATTAATTTTGATTATTCTGATGACTCCATCAATTTCCTCTTTCATCAATGTAGGCTGCTTGTGTGTTTCTAGGAATTTGTCCATTTTCTCTAAATTATCCATCCTTTGGGCATACAAATTTTCAAAGTATCCTCTTATGATACTCGTTATTTCTGTGGGGTCAGTGGTGATATTCCTTTCCTTGTTTCTTGTTTTATGTGTTAACATCTTCTCTCATTTTTTCTTTGTTACTCTAGTTAAAGTTTTGTCAATTTTATTAATTTTCTCAATGAAACAGCTTTGGATTTTATTTATAATTTTCTAGTGCTTTCTTATATTCAATTCCATTTCACTCTGCTCTTTTCTTTGTAGTACCTTCTTTCTGCTTCCTTTGGAGTTAGTTTGTTATTCTTTTTCTAATTTCTCCAGGTGTGCAGTTAGGTCTTTTATTTTAGCACTTTTTTCTTTTTTATGTAGGAATTTATGGCTATGACTTTCCCTCTCAATATTGCTTTTGCTGCATCCAATACATTTTGATTTGTTGTGTTGTCATTTTTGTTCGTTTCAAGGTAGTTACTGATTTCTTTTGTAATTTCTTCCTTGACCCACTGATTGTCAAAAGTGTGTTGTTTAAATTCCATATCTTTTTTATTAATCTGCTTCTCTGCCCCTTATCAATTTCTAGCTTCATTTCATTGTGGTCAGAGAAATTATGTTGCATAATTTCAATCTTTCAGAATTCATTGAGAGTTTTTCTCTGGCTTAGCATGTGGTCTATCCTGGAGAAAGATCCATATGCACTGAAGAATGTATATCTAGCTGTATTTGGGCGTAATGTTCTGTATTTGACCATTAGGTCCAGAGTCTTTAATGTATTATTCAGGGTCTTTGTTTCTTTATTGATTCTCTGTTAAGATATTCTATCTAATGTTGATAATGGTGTATTACATTCCCCCACTATAAGTGTATAGGCATCTATTTCTCCACTTAGTTTTTTCTATGTTTGCCTCATGTGGTTTGAGGCACCCTGGATAGGTGCATAAATGTTTATGATTGTTCTTTCTTCTTGATAGATTACCCCTTTTATTAATATAGTGTCCTTCTTTGTCTCTTAAAATAGTTTTACACTTAATGTCTATTTTGTCTGATATTAGTATAGCTACTCCTACTCTTTTTCATTATTGTTTGCATGTAAAATTGTTTTCCAACCATTCACTTTCAGCCTTCTTGCATGCCTGGGTCTAAGGTGAGTTTCTTGTAGACAGTATATAGAAGGGTAATATTTTCTTATCCATTCTGCCAATCTGTGTTTCCTGATTGGAGACAGTTAAATCCATACACAGTCAATGTTATTACTGTCAAGGAATTACTTATATTAGATATATTTCCTTAGGTTTATGTATGCCATATGTTGTGTATTTCTCTTTTTTTTTTTTCATTTTAGTTATTCTTACATTCTTCTCCAACTCTCTCTCTCCTGTTTTTTCCCTTTCAACCTGCAGAACTCCATTTAGTGTTTCTTTAAAGGCAGGTTTCATATTGATAAACCCTTAACTTCTTTTTATCTGTGAATATTTTGAACTTTCCTTATTTTTAAATGCTAGCTTTGCTGGGTAGAGAATTCTTGGTCAGAAGATTTTTTTTTTCACACCTTAACTTTGTCATGCCACTGCCTTCTTGCCTCCATTGTTTCAGATGAGAAATGAGCACTTAATCTTATGAAGCTTCCCTTTTATGTGATGGATCTCTTTTCACTTGCTGCTTTCAGTATTCTCTCTTTTCCTTGAGCATTGGACAATTTGACAAGTATATGTGTTGGGGTAGCCCTGTTAGGATTTATTCATTTTAGGGTGCACTGCACTTCCTGGACATGTGCATCCATGTCCCTCAATAGAGTTGGGAAATTTTCAGTTATTAATTCCTCCAACACTCCTTCTGTCCCCTTTCCCTTCTCTTCTCCCTCTGCAATGCCTGTAATGCATATGTATGTGTGTTTCATTCAAATCCCTAATTCCCTGCTGAATTTTTTTTATCTTTTTATATACATTTTGTACTATCTGTCTGATTTCAGATGTACTGTCTTCCACAAGGCTGATTCTCCTCTCTGCCTGTTCAAATCTGCTGTTTGTCCTTCCAGTGTATTTCTGATTTCTTGCATTATACCATTCATCACCATCATACCTGTTTTCTTTTTATATATACTTGCAATTTCTTCAGTATGTTCTCCCAGTGTCCTCTTAATATCCTTAATCTCTTCCTTCACTTCCTTAAGTTGATTCATGATATTTGTTTGGACATCTCTGTTTAGTTGTTCCATGTTCTGCATCTCCTCCTGGTTTTTAGTTTGTTCATTGGACTGGGCCATGTTTTCCTGTTTCATAGTATGGCTTGTAATTTTTTTGTGTGTCTAGGCATCTGTTTATCTTGGTGCTTTTCTTCAATTGATTAGCTTCTCTTTCTACTCTAGGCTTTTATTTTGTTTTTGTTTTTTGTGTGTGTGTCATAAGATTTCACCCTGACACTTTGTTCCTCTTATTTTATTTCCTTGCTGTTGTGTATGTTCTCTTGGAAAAGAAATTTATGATCAAAGAAACGGAAAGAGATAAAAAAAAAGAGAGATAAAGCATAATAGTAATAATACTTTTAAATATGTAGAAGAAGAGCTGTTAAAGACCTAGGAAAATAAATAATTAACACGAGTAAAAAAATCATAAGAATTACAGAGGAATAAATTTAAAAATGGAATATAAAAAATGAAATGAGAAACAAAATAGAGAAAAATATGTAGAATGAATGAAAAGGCCAGAATAATGAGAAGAGAGGAAAAGAGAAGAAAAAAAAAGGAAAGGAAAAAGTAAGGTAAGAAAACAGAAAAAAAGAGTGAGAGGGAGAAATAAAAATTTTAAAAATGAAGACTAAACAAAAATAGGTGGAATGAATGAAAAACAACAGAAAACAGATGATAGAAAAATGAAGGTAAGAAATAAAGTAACATAGGTAGAAAAAATTGGTATAATAGAAAAGAAGGGGGAAACAAAGAAAGGGGAAACAGAACAAACAAGAAACAAAACATCAGCAACAACAACAACAACAACAAAAAGGAAAAACAACCTTCCTTTTAGGCTACTAACGAGCTTCTCAGGCTGCTGGTATTCATCCATCAATCACCCTGCAGCCTGCCCTCTGCAGGTGATGTACTGGGTTTTAGCAATTAAAATTTTAAAAATTAAAATAAAAGAACCTTTAAAAAAATAAGAGATCCAAGAAAGCCTAAAAGAAAAAGAATGTCTATATGTTCCCTGTCATAAAGTATCAGCTGGATGCCTGATAAAGAGGTGGATCACTCTCTTGTTTGACCTAGGAATTGAGCCAGGGTGCTCATACAATGCAAGGCAGGAATTCCTCCACTGAGCTAAGTTGTCTTTTTAGGTTAATTGGTCTTCAGATAACTATCTGACCTCTTTCCCCCAGGCATCTTTAGACTTCTATAGTTTGCTAGAATTCTGTTGATTTGGTGCCTGTCCCTGCTCCCTCTCTAATCTAATTATTTTCTTTCCTTGGGTGGGTGGCTGGGCATGGCAGCCTGTCTGAGTGTATTCCCCTTCCCATCTCCTTGTTAGGCCAGGTCCCTTATGATATTCCAAGGGGACTCAGCTGGCCAAACTTACCACAAAGAAACCACTCTCCACCATCTGCCAGACTTCTCTTCCTCCTGGGGGATGCCCTCTCCCCTTCCCTTGGCAGTAGCTTGCCAGGGGCATAAAGGCTACTTGCCATGAATGCGGGGTATATGTTCTGTTTCCAGCCACAGGGGTGACCAACTCACAGTTTTCTTCTTTTTCTTTCTAGTACACTTGTAGATGACTCAGAGCACTTTCTCATTCTCTATATATCCAAATCACCCCCTTTAGATTGGTACCTGCCTTCTCTCTGCTTTTTTTGTGAGAGGGTCAGTCTCTGCTTACCTACTCTGTCACCATGATCCTAGAAGACCCTCCATAGGTTTTTTTATTTCTCTTTTTAGTTATTCTTCTATTCTCCTCCAACTCACTGTCTCCTGTTTTTTTACTTTCAACCTGCAGAATTCCCTTTAGTATTTCTCAAAGGGCAGGTTTCTTATTGACAAACTCTCTTAACTTGAATATTTTGAACTCTCCCTCATTTTTGAATGCCAGCTTTGCTGGATAGAGAATTTTCAGCTGGAAGACTTCTTTTAGCACCTTAACTATGTCAGAGCACTGCCTTCTTGCTCCCATGGCTTCAGATGAGAAATCCGCACTTAATCTTATCAATCTTACCTTGTATGTAACAGTTCTCTTTTCTCTTGCGGCTTTCACTATTCTCTCTTTTTCTTGAGCATTGGACAATTTGATAAGTATATGTCTTGGGGTAGGCCTGTTAGGATTTATACTGTTTGGAGTGTGCTGCACTTCATGGACATGTATGTCCATAGCCCTCAATAGGCTTGGGGAATTTTTAGCTATAATTTCCTCCAACACTCCTTCTGCCCCTTTCCCTTCTCTTCTCCATCTAAGATGCCTGTAATTCATATGTATGTGCATTTCTTGTTGTCATTCAAATACCGAAATCCCTGCTGGGTTTTTTCTAACTTTTTTTTTTCATGAAAAATATTTTATTTATCTTTTCAACTTTATAAACTTTTAGAGTTGTTAATACAATGCTTTACTTATTGTAGTTACTTTGCTGAAGAAATTTGAATAATTCATTCATTCACATCTTATTTCTTATTTCCTTTGAAAACTTCTTAGGGCAAGAACCAGTTTTTAATGTAATGTATTTTTCAAAGTACCCTATAAAAGACCTTGTACAACTCTCAGTCTAATTAATGCAATTTTATATTCTATAATGCCTAGGATTGCTCATTTTGGAATGAAACTAACCTTTATTTATATATCTATTCTATTATCTGTCTAACTTCAGGTGTACTTTCTTGCACATTGCTAATTAATTCCTCTGCCAGTTCAAATCTGCTGTTACATGCTTCCAGTGTATTTTTTTATTTATTTTATTGTGCCATTCATCACTATCATATCCGTTATCTTTTTTTTTTAAATTTATTTATTTTTTATTGTGGGTAAAAATAAAAATTTTCACAATACATATCACTATTTGTAAAATGATATATACATATATATGCATATATGTGCATTTGCTTACAAAAATGTTATTTATATATATATAAATATATTTTAAGAGGTGCCTAGATTAGCGAAAATATTACACAGAAGCCCCTGGGATTCCCATGTTGCCCACCTCCCACACCTCCCACCGTGGATCCGTTATCTTTTTATGTATGTTTATGATTTCTTCAGTATATTCTCTCAATGTCTTCTTAATATCATTAATCTCTTCCTTCACTGCATTAAGTTGATTTATTATATTATTTGGACATCTCTGATTAGTTGTTCCATGTTCTACATCACCTCCTGTTTTTTACTTTATTCATTAGATTAGGCCATATCTTCCTGTTTGTTAGTACGGTTTGCAATTATTTTTTGTTGTTGGTGTCAGGGCATCCATTTATCTTGGTGAGTTTATTTGGTTGGATAACTTCTTTTTCAACTCTAGGGTTTTATTTTGTTGTTTTTATCTTTGTTTTTTTTTTTTTTTTTTGTAAAAGTCTATTATTTTATTTATATATATATATAATATATTTTTTAAAAAGATTCTTAGGTTACATAAATGTTACACAAAAATTGTAGGGGTTCCCATATGCCCCACCTCCCACTCCTCCCACAATCTCCCATATAAACATCCTTCATTAGTGTGGCACATCACCTACAATAGATATGCACATCTTGGTGCTTTGCCACTAAGCATGGACCACAGTTCACTTTGTAGACCACACTCTCTCACAAACAGTTCTGCATGTTATATGATGATATAAAATGGCCTATATCTGTCATTGCAATGTCACTCAGGATAATTCCCAAGTCCCAAAAAAGCCCCTGTATTACAACTGCTTTTCCCGCTCCCTGCCCCTAAAGCGTTCTGTGGTCACTGGCTCTACATCATTGTTGCAATTACTTCCATTGCATGAATCACAATATGTCTATAACAGAATATCAGTAAGTCTACTCTAGTCCATAGCTCTTCCCCCAATCCTGAGGAGTCTGAGATGGTGATGTCCACTCCACCTCCAAGTGAGAGGGAGCTTATATCCCATGGATAAGATGGATGGGATTATCCTGCCTGCAGCTGCAGACTTTCTCCATTCCCTGGGATGGCCGTTGTCCACTATCATCTCCTCACCAGGCGACTTCAGTGAGTCCATTGAGCTGTAGAGTAAGTGTTGCAGCTCCACTAAGATTCCAGGAACAGCTGGCACATGGGAAGGCCAAAGGCTCCAGTCTCTGGAAGTACACCTACAAGCTCTATCAACACATATAGGTTTGAAGAGAAGGGATTGATGGACCATGTGCAAGGAGGACTTATTTGAGTCCAACTATGTCACTCTCAGGAGCATGGATTCCAAAGTATAGCCCATTGATAAGGCATCAATCTCTGGAGCTATCTTCCCTTATATAAGACCTGGGTGTCTCCAGAGCCCTCAGGAGCCCCTCTGTTTAGGGTGATATCCACTTTGGTGTTCTATGAGATCCTACTGATGTGTGTGTAAGCATTACCTCTGGGATGACCTCCCGACTCTCTTTGAAGTCTCTTAGCCACAAGAACTCATTTGTCTTTACCTTTTCCCCTTTTTATACAAGGTCTTTTTTCAGTCATATTGCCAGTTGGCACTTGGTAGTAATCCCTCGTTGCCAGGGAGACTCATCCCCGGGAGTCATGTCCCATGCTGGGGGGAAGGTAATGCATTCATATGCTGAGTTTGGCTTAGAGAGAGGCCACATTTGAGCAACAAGGAGGCTCTCAGGTGGCAGCCTTTAAGCACCCCATAAAAGTAAGGCTAAGTTTCAATTACAAGAGCAAAGACTCATAAGGCTAGTCATCAATAACAAGAACCCATTAGTGGACCATCCTCCTTTGCCAGACACTGCCCCTACACTTGGGTGACTATTGCTGCTCCTTTTGAGAAAGTGGCAGAGCTCTCCAGGCTGGGAATTCAGTATTCTTTCATTTATTGAGTGATTCTCCACCCACTGTGACCATGCCCCACCCCTTGATCATTTGAACAATTTTATATATCTTTTATGTATATTCAGGTGAACTTCCTCCTATGAAACCCCCATCCCAGACACCCCCCACCAATGATATTCTCCTGCCCCCGTTGTAACCCTTCTGTGATCCAAATCTTCCTTAAAGTTGAAGCCCATATAACAACCAAATACAATTAATAGGAAAATGAAATAATAATGATAAGTTTAAATGTAAGAGATAAAATACATAGAAAGTTTAAAAAAAACACTAAAAAAATAAAATTAAAGGATTGGGATATTTAAAAAATGGGGAAAAAAAACAAAAAAATAAAATAAAAATTTAAACATTTTTCCTTTTATCACTGCATTATTGGGTGTCCAGTCTGTACCGTGGCACCTTCCCCCTCTCACTCCCGAATGTCTCCCAAATTTTCATTTAATTTTCAAAGAAGTTTTAGATGACAGCAAAGTCACACACAGAATATTAGAGACCCTCATATACCCTACCTCCTCCCCCTTTCCTCCCCCCATATTAAAACCTTTTTGTATGTGGATGGTATCATTGTTATAACTGTTATACAGATAGTGAAACATAGCTACTAAACATCGTCAATGGTTTACAGTATAGTTTACAATTTAGATAGTACAGTTTAATAATTTTTGATGATATTACATTGTCCTGTGTCCATCACTGAAAGGTAATGAAAAACATTTCCCCTGACCACTAAATACCCCCTGTTTGCTCTATTCTGTTCCCTCTCAACATCCCCCTGGGGCACATGACACCCCCCTGTCTTGACTCATTGGATGACACGATTCATATTACATGCAACAAGAGGTCTTGGCATGCTGATCGTCCTCCCCTATTAGGACCCACCCTTGCTCATAAGAGACGCCCACCTGTCTGCTTCTGGGTGAATCGGTCCTCCCAAAGACGAGGGTTTGTCTCCTTCCGACTCACCGTATGGGTCTCCACTCCCTGACACAACACATTATGACAGGATGAACACTCACTCACTCCCCAGTAGCCTACTCCAGATGTGCCCCATCCTGAATGGCCCACCAACCAACACCCTAAATCAGTGACACGACCTTGTCTTTATTGTCATAAGAGCATTCCCACTCCTGCACTTTCAACCCCGTACCCACAAATCCCGTGTTCACCTGGTCCCTCTCCCATCTCTCACTCCAGTATCCTGGGTATTCTAACCCACCCTACTTAATCTACCCACCTGTCAACCCTGCACCACCAAACCCAGTAATATCACTACCCACCTGTCCTATCCTTCAATATGCAACTATACTCTATCACTTTACCATAGATTATGCCCGTATGGATGATGGCTCACAACCTTCTCTTCTCCTTCTCTCTCTTGTTAACCTATCTTTCAGAGAATGGTTCTCAGAGACTGCTCACTTTCCTCAATTCAAATCAGTGAGGTCATATACTGTTCATCCTTCAATGCCTGGCTTGATTCACTCAACATAAGGTCTTAAAGATTCAGCCATGTTATTCCATGTGTTAGCACTTTATTCCTTCTTAAAGCTGAGTAATTTTCCATTGTATGTATATACCACATTTTGTTTACCCATTCATCTGTTGATGGGCACCGGGGTTGATGCCAACTTTTGGCAATAGTGAACAATGCCGCTATGAAAATTGGTGTGCATTTATCTGTTCGTGTCTTTGCTTTCAATTCTTCTGGGTATATACCCAGCAGTGGAATCACTGGATCATATGGAAGATCTATTGTTAGTTTTCTGAAGAACCGCCAAACTGTCCTCCACAGTGGCTGGACCATTCCACAATCCCACCAGCAGTGGATTAAGGTTACCATTCATCCACATCCTCTCCAACACTTGTAGTCTGCTGTTTTGTTAATAGCCACCATTCTGATGGGTGTAAGATGGTATCTCATTGTAGTTTTGATTTGCATTTCCCTAATAACGAGCGATGTTGAGCATTTTTTCATGTGCTTTTTAGCCATTTGTATTTCTTCCTTGGAAAAGTGTATTTTCAGGTCACTTGCCCATTTTTTAAATGGATTGTTTGTCTTTTTATTTTCGAGGTGTAGGATTTCTTTATATATGCAGGATATTAGGCCCATATCAGATATATGGTTGCCAAATATGTTCTCCCATTGGGTAGGTTGCCTTTTTATTTTCTGGATAATGTCCTTTGACGTAAAGAAGTTTTTAATTTTGAGGAGATGCCATTTATCTATTTTTTCTTTTGCTTCTCCTGCTTTGGTTGTGAAATTCATAAAACCATTTCCTATTACAAGGTCCTGTAGATGCTTCCCTACATTATCTTCCAAGTTCTTTATGGTTTTGGCTCTTATATTTAGATCTTTGATCCATCTTGAGTTGATTTTTGTATAAGGTGTGATATGGTATTCTTCTCTCATTCTTTTGGATATGGATATCCACTTCTCCAAGCACCACTTGTTGAAGAGGCAATTCTCTCCCAACTGAGTGGGCTTGGTGGCCTTGTCGAATATCAGGTGACTGTATATGTGAGGGACCAAATCAGAACTCTCAGTTTGGTTCCATTTGTCATTATGTCTATCCTTGTGCCAATACCATGCAGTTTTGAGCACTGTAGCTTTGTAGCGTGTTTTAAAGTCATAGTGTGATACCTCCAATTTCATTTTTCTTTTTCAATATGTCTTTGGCGATTCGGGACCTCTTACCTTTCCAAATATATTTTGTAGTTAATCTTTCCAGTTCCTTAAAAAATACAGTGCTGTTTTTATTGGGATTGCATTAAATCTGTAGATTAGTTTGGGTAGAATAGACATCTTGATGATGTTTAGTCTTGCTATCCATGAACAGGGAATATTCTTCCATTTATTTAAGTCTTCTTTGATTTCTTTTAACAGTGATGTGTAACTTTCTGTATATAAGTCCTTTCATTTTTAGATAAACTTATTCCTGGGTATTTGATTCTTTTAGTTATTATTGTAAATGATATTTTTTCTTGATTTCCTCCTCAGATTGCTCGTTATTGGTGGTCAGAAATGCTATTGATTTTTGAGCATTGATATTATACCCTGCAACATTACTGAATTCCTTTGTATGTTTTAGAAGCTTTGTTGTAGATTTCTCAGGGCTTTCTATGTATAGGATCATATCGTCTACAAATAGTGAAATTTTTACCTCTTCTTTTCCAATTTGGATGAATTTTATATCTATTTCTTGTCTCAGTGCTCTAGCAAGTACTTCTAAGACAATATTAAATAAGAGTGGTGATAGTAGCCATCCTTGTCTTGTTCCCGATCTGTGAGGGAAGGCTTTTAGGATTTCGCCATTGAAGATGATGTTACCTTTGGGTATTTCATATATATACATTTTATCATATTCAGAAAGTTTCCTTATATTCTTATGTTTTGCAGTGTTTTTTGTTTTTTTCAGAAAAGGATGCTGTATTTTGTCGATCTCTTTTTCTGCATCTATAGAGATGATCATGTGAATTTTTTCTTTCAATCTGTTTATGTGGTGTATTACATTGATTGATTTTCTTATATTGAACCATCCTTGCATAACCGGGAAGAAACCCACTTGGTCATGGTGTATAATTCTTTTTATATGTTGCTGAATGTGATTAGCAATTATTTTGCTTACTATTTTAGCATCTAGGTTCATTAGAGATATTGGTCTGTAATTTTCCTTTCTTGTTGTATTTTTGGGGGGCTTTGATATTAGGGTAATGCTGGCATCATAGAATGAGTTTGGCAATATTCCTTCTACTTCTATTTTCTGGAAAAGCTTATGCAGGATTAGAGGAAAATATATAGTGGTTTAGAAGGCCAAAATGATCAGGAGAGAGAGAAAGAGTAAAGAAAGGGCTGAAAGGAAAACGTCAATAATAATAAAAAAAAGAAGAAAACAGAATAGATAGAATAGAAATTGACACCCTTATGTTGTGGGCTAATTGAAAATTTTGGTATGTAAGAACCCCTACAGAAAGCAAAAAGCAGAAAGATGAAGGAACGAAAAGACATAGGGTTGGGAGACAAAATCAATAGAGACAGAAAATGGGAAATCACAGAAGAAAAAGCACAGCAAAGAAGAGACAAGCTAGCAGCACCCAATAAAAAATAAATAAATAAAAAAGAAGAGGGGCAAGAAAGAAGAAAGAAAAGCAAGAGACAATAATTAAACAAAGAAAAACCAAACACCTACACAAGCAAGCCGTCAAACAAAGCTAAGGAACAATATTCCTTTTGGGCCCTTATGGAACCTCTCAGCCTGCTTGTGTTCATTAATCAATTGACCTGCAAGGTTCTATCTGCAGGTTTTGAAGCAGATTTTAGCAATTAAACTAAATTTTTTTAAAATTTCTTTTTTATTTTTTAAAGTGATTTTTTTTTTTTTTTGGTAAAATAAGGGACCCAAAAGAAGTCCTCTCTAGACCACCCCATTCACCAAGGGGACTCTAAAAGGTTCATGGAAACTAATCAAGCATTTCTCACTTCCTGGCCTCCCCAGGGGAGCTGAAGCTCTGATGCTTGTCAGTGCAGAATGATAAAATTGGCTGACTCCGCCCCCTCTGGAGCCAAGCCTCTGTATCACTGGGCTGTTAGGTAAATCTGGCTTCCTCAGCAGAGACACCTCTTCTCTCAACCTGGCACTGCTTCAAGCCGGCTTATCTGCTCCCCAAAGTTATGAGGGGGTCCAGGCAGCCAAATCCACAGAAAGGAAACCCCTCTCCACCTTCTGTCAGAACCCTCCCACTCTCGGAGAATGCTCCCTCTCACTGGGTTGCTGGCGGGAGTCACGGCTCAAACCAGCCTTTTTCCCTGAGGGTGGGGCTCAGCCGTCTGGATCGACTTCCACAGGCAGGGGAAAAACTCATGAATCTTTCCTGAGCAATCCACCTCACTGTCCAGCTCCCTCCAGATTGATGTCCCCAAGTTTCTCACTCTGTGCACCCCCAGCACAGACCCCTCAGGCAAGATCCTGTTCCCAATCAGCCATCCCCCGAGAGTGAGTTAGTGAGTAACTTCTTAAACTGATGCCATCTTTCTTCAGTCTACTGTCTTTATGTGTTTTTTGACACTTCATTCCTCTTATTCTATTTCCTTTCCATTGTCTATGTTCCCTTGAAAAATAAATTATGACCAGATTTAAAGATAGAGATAAAAAGAGAAAATAATAGTAGTAATAATAATAAAAAGGTAGAAGAGGAACCATACAAGACCTAGGAAAATAAATATTTAAAATGAGTAAAAATCATAAGAAATACAGAAGAATAAAAATAAAAACGTGGAATAGAAAAATGAAATAAGGAAGAAAATAGAAAAAATATATAGAATGAATTAAAAAACCATAATGATGAGAAGTGAGGAAAAGAAAATAGAAAAAAGAAAAAAATAAGAAAAAAAGTAAAATAAGAAAGAAAATAGAGAAAAAAAGAGAGAAAAGGAAGCAAAAAAAATTGAAGACCAAACTAAAAGAGGTGAAATGAAAGAAAAAGAAAACAGAAACCAAAAAAAAGGAAGGAAAGATAAGGAATAATATAGGTAGAAAAAATACAGGTAAAAGATAAAAAAGGAAACAAACAAGAAACAAAACAACAGCAACTAAAAATAAAAAACAAGGAAAAACAAGGAAAAACAGCCTTTCCTCTTAGGCCCCTAAGAAGCTTCTCAGGCTGCCGGTGTTCACTAGTCAATCACCCTGCAGCCTGCCCTCTGAAGCTGATGTACTGGGTTTTAGCAAGTAAAATAAGGGAAAAAGTAATCTTTTAAAAATGAAAAATAATTGATCCAAGAAAACCTAAAACAAAAAGAATTTTTATATGTTCCCTGTCATAAGTTATCAGCTGGATGCTTGATACCCAGTGGATCCCTCTCTGGATTACTTCTCTAAGTAGACCTATGAATTGAACCAGGGTCCTTTTATATGCAGGGTGTGAATTCCTCCACCGAGGTTAACTGTCTCCATGGGTTAGTTAAGCCTCATAAAGCTATCTGACGCCTTTCCCTCAGGTGTTTTAGACATCTGCAGTTTTCCAGAATCCTGCTAATTAGATGCCTGTTCCCGCACCCTCTCAAATCTAGTTCCTTTCTCCCCCTGGGTGGCTGGGCATGACAGCCTTCCTGAGCAGATCACCCCTCTCCTCTCCTCTTCAGTTTGGGGTCCTTTCTGAGATTCAAAGTGGGCTCAGCTAGCCAATCTCACTGCAAATGAACCATTCTCCACCCTCTGACAGACCCCTCTTCCTCCCAGGGAATGCCCCTTCCTATTCCATTGGCACCAGTGAGCCATGGATTCCACCAAGGCTATTTGCCCTGAGGGCAGGGTATACGGGCCATTTCCAGCCACAGGGGTGAGCAACTCATGGTTTTCCATTGACTTTCTTATCTTTCCAGTACCCTCCTAGATAATTGAAGTTTTTATGCTACGAAAAAGCCATCTGAAGTCAGACTTAAATATAAAATCAAAAGCATTTTCTGACATATTATACATGAAAATGGGAAATTCTAATATTTTCATTAGAGTTGCAGAAATTGTAGGTCTTACTGCAATTTAACACCCATGTAACACAGCAGAAAATAAGGTGCTATACTATAAACAAAAAAGCACAATAAAGGAGAGTTGTAAATTTACATAATAATAGTACAGAAACATTTTGTTGTTTTCACAACAGCTTTTAAAGGAAATGAATTAAAAAACAATTTAGATAGCTATTATCACTCTTTGACTATACTTCACTTATATGCACACAGATATATTTATACAGCAATATAATTATGCACTATTACATGGATATAGATGTATGATTACTATTTGTAACTGAGATGTTCAATATCAAATCAACATTATCGATAGTTGAATGCTCTTAAATTGTGTATTCTTGTCATATTGTATATATAGAATTATGAAAATATAACTTTATATTATTTCAATTATTTACATTAGTTCAAGCTTGAGGGAGAAAAGTTTATAAGCTATAATTTTCAGAAGAATAGGCCCAGAGGAAGAGTAAATAACTTTGATCATATATACTCATCTCTCATTTGTTTTTAAAAACACATTTTAAGTAAAATATGTAAACAGTCTGCAATTAAGTCACTCTGGCATTTATTAATAAAACTTAAAATGCACATCCAAATTTCCTAATGGTAAGAAATGCACTAAAATTATATTGTATTATGTTGGAATTTGTGATTAGAGACAGCTAAATTTAGTGAAGAATATCATGATACTACATGCCACAATGTTCAATGTTAGTGGTTGTTATTAAACCATACATTTCCCTTTCTCTTCTGTGAAATATAACAAATAAGAATGTTTTCAAATCACTTTGTAGAATATGAAGTACTATACAAAAGCTTACCAAAAAAATAACAAAAATTAAAATATTGAAAATAACTGTTGGATGTTAACAATTGTTTAAAAATCTAAACTAATTATATTTTATGGGCTTTAATGGAAATAAAAAGTATTTTCTGGAGAAAAAGAAGAAAAAGATAGCCCCTTCAAATTTTTTAACTGGAGAAATGTAAGTTCTTTAGTCAAAAGTTAGACATGTGACATTTTATACACACTGGGCTTATTAAATTGTCATTCCACCTGAGCTATAAGTATAAATATAGTACTTTAGGATTCCTTTTATTGATGGTGGTAATGGGAAGAAACTATATTACAGGTGGTTTGAAAGTGCTTAACATATTCATAATACATCAGGTTTATGAATGTCTTTAAAAAATAAAAACATTTAATTTATGGAATTTGATCAGTGAGGAACAATCTAAAAAGCTACTTTAAAGCATTTCTGACTTCATTTACAAAGAATTCTGTTCTTAAAGCTCAAACAGTTTAAGATAGAACCTTATGTTCTGATATTTGTTTTTTAATATTAGTTTGTAATGTATAGCATTTATCTACCTAGATAAATGTTTTTGTGTTAATAAATGTCTCTTTATGTATAGTAAGACATACTGAAATCAGATTCAGATATTATTTTGAGGCAAGTTTATACTTGAAAAATCATCTGGCTTTCTTAATGGGGACAATTTTCTCTGGAGACCTATCAAATTGATTGTGCCTTTAAACTCATTTGATTTGTTACCAGACTGTTGCTAAGCAAAATTAATTGGGCCACTTGCAAATAAAACAGTAGAAAAAATATTTATTTCAAATGTTAAGCATTACCAAGTAATTTTATATTAACACTAAATGTTGAAGAATAGAATACACTACAGTTTTAATAACAATATTAAATTACATGATTTGAATCATTCCTTTGTTTTCTTTCCTTAGCATTTACATATTTGGCTATGAAAAATATGGAACTCGTAACTACAACCTTTTTAAATCACTTCCCACTCAATTTAATTGATTTTGTCTTATCTAATCAATATGGAAGCAAATTTTTTTAAAAGTCAATTTGTGAAAATACCTAAAAATAATTTTTTTATTTTAAATGTGTTTTTTTCTTATAAAACATGTCACATCTTGAGGCAGTTGTTTGTCTTTTTCCTTAGCTCACTGGAAAAGTGCAAAATCCACTTTCTACATCCATTGCAGTGATTATAGAGTTTCTTTTTTATCCTATTCTATTATTGTGGTAAATTATATAAATAATTGAGTAATAACCAATCTTGCATTCCTGGAATAAACCCCACTTGATGATGTGATTTTTTTTCTGTGTTATTGGCTTTTATTTGATAATATTTTCGTTGGGATTGTTGCATCTATCCTCATGAAAAATATCGCCTTGACTTCTTCTTTTCTTTGGTAGTAACCTTGTCCATTTTTGGTGTCAAAGTTATACAAGCCTTACTGCCCCCTCTGTAATCTCCTCAAAGTTTGTGTAAAATTAGTGATTTTTTCTTCTTTGAAATATTAGGAAAACTAATGAATATAACTTCTGGTAATGTATACATCTGAGCCTTCCATTGTGCATCTATGTGTGTGTAAAGGTCCTTAATTATAGACATGATTGCTTAAATATTAATAGGAATATTAATATGTGTGTGGGTCAGTAATATTGGTTAATTGTAATTTTCAAGGAATTGTGTATTTCATTTAATGTCTGAATTTTGGTCTCCTATAAAGGACTCCAGTAATGGGATTAAGACCCATCCTGATAGAGGTAGGACACACTAACTAACTCATCAAAGTTTCCTACTTGCAATGGGTTTACACCCACAGGAATAGATTAAATTTAAGAACATGTTTTTCTGGGATACATGCAGCTTCAATCCACAACAATGGAAAAAGTTTTAGTTTTGATGAAATCAAATTTATTTATTTTCTTTTTTATACTTTTTTTTTCATATTTGAGAGTCCATTGTTGAGTACCACTTGAGGAAGATTTGCCCCTATGACATCTTCTAAGAGTTATATATTTTTTACTTTTATATTTAGGTTCCTGACTCATTTTTAATTGATATTTGTATGGTGTGAAGTCGGGATCCAATTACATTCTTTTGCTGGTGGATATAAAATATCTGGTTGTTGATGAGACTTTTCTTTCCCCACTGTATGTACTTAGCACCCATGTCAAAAATCAATTGGGCTGTAGATGGGCAAGACGGTGGCTGAGTAAGGTGCTCCAAGATTCAGCTCTTCCTACAGGGCAGTTAGTAATGACCCAGAGCTATCTAAAGCATCTCTTTGAGGAGCCCAGGAGACCAGAAGAGCATCCTGCAACATCCTTGAAAGAATGAAAGAGGAGACTACACATCTACTGTGAAATTGTATGAGTAGAGCACTCCACGCCATGGAAGCTGGTGCCCTTCCTCCACTGGCGGCTCAAGCTGCCATGGAGCTATTCTGTGGCTGGAGTTGGTAGCTCCTTTTCCCCAAAACAAGGAAGGAAGAGATGGATGGCCAATGACTTCATCTACTGTTTAGTATATTTGGCTGGCTAACATATAATCCTAAGAAGTACTAAAGTTTGAACCTGTCCAAGTTGGAAAGAGGCTAGTAGCCACCATTTTGACTCTGCTGCTGGCATGAGGGGAGGAAGGGCTGATTGAAAAACACAGTGGCAGTAAGGAATGGCTTCTTTCCACTCAGATTGGATTGCAGCTCTAGCCTAGGCCCCAGCCCCAACTCTGGCAGAGAAGAAGCTGGTGGGACCTACCTCATCCTCTCTGGTAGCTGCAGGCACTTTCAGCTGTAACAGACTGAATAGTCACATGCCTCAGACACCATCCCCACAATCCAATATGATAAGAGAGGAGCTGTGCTTCCTTGGCCTCTCTGAGCAACTGCATGTGCTTTTGGTCCACAGAAACTGGTTTGTTGAGTGCTTTCAATTCCAACTCCACACCTCCACCCCCAAAGGATAAGAGTGGACTGCTGTTTCTTCAGCCTCTCTGAGGAACAGTATGCACTTTTGGCCCACACAGACTGTGTACTTGGACATCTGTAGCTCCATCCCCATTCTCCAACAAGTTGGGGGAGGGGGAGCTATGACTCCTTGGCCTCTCTGGGCAACTGTGGGAACTTTTGGCTTGCACAAACTGGTGTGTTGAGCACCTATGATTCCATCTCCACCCATACCCTCCTCTCCCATAGGGTAAGAGGGTGCTGCTGTTTCCTCAGTCTCTCAGGGCAACTGCAGGTGCTTTTGGCCTGCATGAACTTGACTGTTGGTTGCTTGTGGCTCCACCCCCCCCTCCGATAGGACAAGAGAGGGGTGGTGTATCCCCAACCACACTGGGTAACTGCAGGTGCTTTTGGCCCACACAGATAGAATAGTTGGATACATGTAGCTCCATCCCAGCCACCAAGTAGGATAGGAAGGGATCTGTGTTTCCTCAGCCTTTCTGGGAAATGGCAGGCAATTTTGGCCTGCACAGACTGGACTGGTGCATACTTGTGGATCCATTCCCCACCCCTAAATATGATAGGAGGGCCCTGGTGTTTCCTCAGCTTCTTTGGACAACAGCAGTCACTTTTGGCCTTCCATGACTGAACTGTTAGGTGCTTGTAGTTCCATCCCTACCCACTAAAGGGCAGAAGGGAAAGTATTCCCTCAGGCTCTCAGGGCAACCTCAGGTGCATTTGGCCCACACATATTAGATTGTTGGTCATGCCAAAGACTCCATTCACTCCACTGGCAAGGGAAGAAGAGGGCCAGTACTATATCACTCTACCTGGGCAACTGCGGTCGTTTTGGACCTGCACAGCAGAGACTGTTGCCCACACCTGGAGCTCCAACCCCTCCCCAGACAGGAGAGGAAGGGGTATGAAATTTCATCAGTCTCTCTGGGCAGCTACAGAAGGTCTTAGCCTGCAAGACTTGAATTATTAAACATGGCTGCATCTCTGTCCCTATCCCTGGCAGAGAAGAAAGCTATGAGAAGCTTTATTGATTCCTGGGGCAACATGATCAGCTTCATCCTCCACAGCTTACAGTACCAATTACATCCTTACCACCTACTACACAACCAGCAAGGGAGAAAGGACAAGAAAGCCCTAACTAAAGAGAGAAACCGCACCCAGAATAAATACATCTAGTAAACCAGATAATACACCAACAAAAAATTACAATCCATACCCAGTGTACTAGTCAGCCAAAAGGGTTTTTATACGGGGTATTCATTTAGGGTAAAAGCTTAGAGTTACAAGGTCTAAAGAGTCCAACTCAAGATACAATAAGAGGTAATTTCTCACCAAAGTCTATTGCCATGTGTTGGAGCAAGATGGTTGTCGATTTCTGTGAGGGTTCAGGCTTCCTCTTCCATTTAAGGTTCTGTGGGCCCACCTTCTTCAGATCTCAGCTATATGCTGGAGATTCCATTTCTTTCTGGGCCTTCTTAGCTGCTCAGGGCTGTGGTCTCTTCAGGTGCAAAGTATAAGTTGAGTGCCTCAGCTCTCTCCAGGGCCCCAGGATCAATGTACTCTACTCTGTGATGTCTATGGAGCTCTCTCTTTTCCTGTGTCTCTTCTCCTCTGTGAGTGTCCATTTATAAAGCCCACCCAGGCGTGGGGACTCAACCCTGAGTTGCCTTAATGACATGGTTGAATCAAAGCCTTAATCTTGATTTAATCAAATATGCATAAATCCTTTGAATTTAATACAATCAAAAGATATCACATATAGAGGAGCAGAACAGTTTACAAATATAATCCTTATCTATTTGGGGGTTCATAAATAATCTGAAACTGCCACACTCTACCCTCTGAATCTAAAAAAGATATTACAATATTCCAAAAAACCTTAAATCTTTTTGGTTAGCAATGTTAAGTAAAATATCACATCACAGTCAGTTTATATAAATACAGTTTCTGGGGCAAAGTCCCTTCTGGCTGTAGACCTTTGAAACTTACAAAACAAGTTATCTGCTTCCAGTATACAAAGGGACAGACATAGAATAAATATTTGCATTACCTTAAGGAGAATTCGGGAAGGAAACATGATTCATGGGTCCCCTACACTTCTAAAAACCTGTGGGACATACTTCATTAGATTTCAAAATCTGAGAGTCATTCCCAAGATGATGGTTTTTTCTCCTCCTTGGGGCCTCAGGGGGTCCCACCCTTTCCACAGGCTTGCCCAGTGGTGATTTTCTCAGTTCTACCCTCATCAAGCAACTGAGTAGTGACTGAGATACAGACTTCACTCTCTAAGAATGTTGGGGTGATAGCCACTATTTACCCAATCTCAGGGGTAGAGTCTGAACCCCTTTAGGACAGTGAGGTGGCAGTAATATTCTCCCTAATCTCTGGTATACAGGGCCAATCCTCTCAGAACTTTCAGTTGGTGACCTGGCCTTCCCTAATATTTGGGGGACTGGCCCACCCCTCTCAGGGCAATGGGGTGTTGAACTCACTATCCCAAAACTATGGGGAACAGGTCCACCCTTTTCAGAGTTCTGGAGTGTTGATATCACTCTCCCCAACCTGTAGGGAATGTGCTCCACCCTCTCTGTAGCCTGGGGTGGCAAAAATATCCCTGAAGAGCAAGCTGGAATATCCATATTCTTCAAATGCTGGGGCAAACTCACCCTTCTCTGTACACATGGGTGGCATTTCTCTCTTGGCCCAAGAAGATAAATTAATTAATTCTAGACCTCAGCTTCCTTGGTTTTTCTCTTAAAGCTATTTTCACTTCCATCTCTCACCTCCATGTCCCTTTTAGTCCAGGTTGACAGTGGTTTTGTTCATACAGCTCTCTGAGAAAGCTTCTTGCTTTAGCATGCAGGAAGCAGGGGTCCAAGCCATCAGACAGTAAGACTTTCTAAAAATCTTTCCTAGATATTAAGTAACTGCATTTTCAACCCTGGCTTTCAAGTTTGGAAATCACCTTGACTAAAATTCTAAGTTCATAATTTTCTCATTCTGCCTTCCATTTAACATCAGGAGTCAAACTTGCTAAGTTCTCTGCAACTTTAAAACACAGATCACCTTTCCTCCAGTTTCTAATAATAGTTTCATTTCCTTCTAATGCTTTATCAGAATTAACTTTTGGCTCCATATTCTTACCAACAATCTCTTCAAAGCAATCTAGGCCTTTTCTATCAAGCATCTCACAATTCCTCCAGAAAATACCCCTTACCCATTTATGAAACCATTCCAGCATTTTGGTATTGCAAAAGCATGATCCAGCTCTCAGTACCAAATTCTGTATTAGTCACCAAAAGGGTACTGATGCAAATTACCAGAAATCTGTTGGCTATCATAAACAGTATTTATTTAGGGTAAAAGCTTACAGTTACAAAGCCCTAAAGAGTCCATCTCAAGGTACCATAAGAGGTAATTCCTCACCAATGTCTATGGCCATGTGTTGGAGCAAGACAGTTGCTGATCTCTGTGAAGGTTCATCCTTCCTCTTCCTTCTAAATCTCCATGGGCCCAGCTTCTTCAGATCTCAGCTGTAGGCTGGAGGGCTCATTTCTTCCTGGGCCTTTTTAGCTGCTCAGGGCTCTGGTCTCTTCAGCTGCAAAGAATCAGGTGAATGTTGCAACTCTCTCAGGAGCCCCAGGATCAAAGTTCTCTCTTCAATGGTGTCTGGAGCTCTCTCTTTCCCCTTGTCTCTTCTTCTATGTGAGCATCTGTTTATATAGCCCACCAAGGGGGCGGAGACTCAAAACTGAGTTGCCCTAAAGATGTTGTCAAATCAAAGCCCTAATCTTGATTTAATAAATTAAACATAAAAACTTTGAATTTAAAACAATCAAAAGGTATCACACCCAGAGGAACAGACCAGTTTAAATCATAATCCTTTCTTTTGGGGGTTCATAAATAATCTCAAATTGCCATACCAAGAAACAGGATAATATGGCACAGTTAAAGGAAAAAGATAAGCTTCCAGATGACATAAAGGAGATGAGGCAACTAATCATAGATGCTCAAACAAATCTCCTTAATAAATTCAATGAGATGACTAAAGAGATCAAGGATATTAAGAAGACATTGGGCGAGTGCAAAGAAAAATTTGAAAGCACACATAGAAAAACAGCAGATCTTATGAGAATGAAAGACATAATAAATGAAATTAAAAGCACACTGGAGCCGTAAAACAGTAAATTTGATAAGGCAGAAGAAAGGATCTATGAGCTAAAAGCATGGCTGCTGAAAGCAAACATACAAAATAACAGATGATGAAAAGAATGGAAAAAATTGAACAGGGTCTCAGGGAACTAAATGATGGGAAAAGATGTGCAAACATATGTGTCATGAGTGTGACAGAAGGAGAAGAGAAGGGATAGGGTGCAGAAGGAGAATGTGAAGAAGTAATGGTAGACAATTTCCCAAACCTTTTGAAGGACATTGATATCCATGTCCAAGAAGCACAATATACTCCCTTCAAAATAAATCCAAATTTTTTGTAATCTAAGCACCTCTTAAAATATATTTATATGTATATAAATAACATTTTTGTAAGCAAATGCACATATATGCATATATATTTATATATCATTTTGCAAATGTTGGTATGTATTGTGAAAATTTTGATTTTTACCCACAATAAAAAAATAATAATAAAAAATAAATAAATCCAAATAAAACAACAAGACACATACAAATCAGAATGCCAAATGCCACAGAAAAAGAGATTTCTGAGAGCAGCAAGAGAAAACAATTTTTAACATATAAGAGGTACACAATAAGATTAATCTAAGCCAATTTCTTATCAACAACCATGGAGGCAAGAAGGCAGAGGTATGATATATTAAAAATACTGCAAGAGAAAAATTGTGAGCCAAGAATCTTATATCTAGCAAGATTGTCTTTCAAAAATGAAGGTGACTTGAGAATATTCACAGATAAAGAGAAACTGAGAAAGTGTGTCACAAAAAGACCAGCGTTTCAATGAATACTAAAGGAAGTGTTATAGCCTGAAAAGAACAGACAGGAGAGAGAGGCTTGGAAGAGAGTCTATACATGAAGATTATTTCAGTAAAAGTAACTAAAAGGTTAAAAATAGTGGTGAAAATAAAATATGACAAATAAAATGCAAAGGTCAAAATGGTTGGAAAAAAACTGCTTATAAAGTAATAACATTGAAAGTTAATGGATTGAACTCCCCAATCAAAAGACACAAACTAGCAGAATGGATAAGAAAATATGAGCCATCTATATGCTGTCTACAATAGAATCATCTTATAAATCAAGGATAACAATAGATTGGAAATGAAAGGCTGGAAAAAGATATTCCATACATACAGTAAACAAAAAAGATGGAGTAGCTATACTTAAATTGGATGAAATAAACTAAAAAAAAAACAACAAAAAAACTGTTATTAGATATAAGAAAAACATTGTATGTTAATAACCGGGGCAATTCACCCAGAAGAAATAACAATTGCAAATGTATATGCACCTAACCAGGATGCCCCAAGACAGGAGACAAACACTAGCCACACTGAAAGAGAAATAGATATCTCTACAATAATATTAATATTTGGAGGCTTCAGTACACTACTCTCAACATTGGATAGAACATCTAGGTACCAGATCAATAAAGAAACAGGAAGCATGAAAAATATGATAAACTGACTAAACCTAATAGTCATATATAGAACACTTCACCCCCAAAGAAGATATACATTCTTCTCAAGTGCTCATGGATCCTTCTCCAGGATAGATCATATGTTGTGTCACAATGCAGATCTCAATAAATTCAACAAGACTGAAATTATACAAAGAACTTTCTCAGAACATAAAGGGATCTTTTGGAAGCAATAAGAGATAGAAAACAGAAAATTTAGACATATATGGAGATTAAACAACACACTCTTAAATAATCAGTGGATCAAAGAATAAATTGTAAAAGAAATAAAAAAATACATCAAGACGAATGAAAATGAGAACACAACATATCAGAACCTATGGAATGCAGGGAAGTTTAATCTGAGATGGAAATTTATAGCCCTCAGTTCTTAAGTTTAAAACGAAGAAAGAGAGAAAATCAAAGATCTAACTACACATGTAAAGGAACTAGAAAAGGACAGCCAACTATTCCAAAAGCAAGCAGAAAGAATGAAATAACAAAGATCAGAACAGAAACAAATGAAATTGAGTATGAAAAAACAATTGAGAGAAATAAGAAAGCCAAAATTTGGTTGTTTGAGAAGATTAACTAAAATTGACGAGCCTTTAGATAGAATGACAAAGAAAAAAAGAGAGAAGAAACAAATAAATAAAATAAAATAAATGAAAACAAGTATATTACTACTGACCCCAAAGGAATAAAAGATAACATAAGCATATTCTATGAATAACTTTACACCAACAAACTAGACAATGTAGACAAATTGGAAAAATTCCTAGGGATATATGAACAACCTACACTAACCCTAAAAGAAATAGAAGACCTCAGCAAACCAATCACAAATAAAGAGATTGAAACAGTCATCAAACAACTCCCCAAACTGAAAAGCCCAGGACCACCTGGTTTCACAGGTAAATTCTACCAAGCATTCAATGTTGATTGAATATCAATCTTCCTCAAGTTCTTCCAAAACTAAACAAGAAGGAATGCAACCAAACTCATTCTATGAAGCCAATATCACCGAAATACCAAATCTAAGAAAATATATTACAAAAATATACAGACCCATTTTCCCTAATGAATATGGATGCAAAAACCTCTAACAAAATACTTGCTAATCAAATCCAACAACACATTAAAAGAATTATTCATCATGATTAAGTGGGCCTTATACCAGGCATGCAAGTGTGGTTCAACACAAGAAAATCAATCAGTGTAATACACCACATTAATAAATCAAAGAAGAAAAATCACATGATCTTATTGACTGATGCAGAAAAGCATTTGACAAAATACAGCATTTTTTCTTGATAAAAATACTACGAAAGGAATTGAAGGAAATTTTCTCAACATGATTAAAACCATATATGTAAAACCCACAACTAACATTGTACTCAATGGTGAAAGGCTGAAAGCTTTCCTGTTGAGATCTGGTACAAGACAAGGAAGCCCACTGTTAATGCTGTTTTTCAATATATTGCAATAGATATTAGCTAGAGCAATCAGGCAAGAAAAAGTAATAAAAGTCATCCAAATCAGAAAGAAATGAGTAAAACTTCTGCTATTCACAGTTGATATAATCTTGTACCTAGAAAGTCGTGAAAAATATACATCAAAGTTGCTAGAGCTAATAAGTGATTTCATTAGAGTGTCATTGTCACAGTTTGTTAGTCATACATTGCAAACCATGTAAGAGAGAACCTCTAATATCCCTAACTCTTTGAGATATATATATATGCTGAGGGACCTGAGTACTGGGAATATAAGGTGCTGGGCTGGATGGAAAGGTAAAAGGATTCAGGGAATCCACTCAGTCTCTCTACTTCCTGTTGTCAAGGGGTGGAGAAGGTTTCCCTTCCATTCTGCCCAGTGAGTCTTGATTTCTAGTCCTGCAAGGGTTGGTACTGATGCTCATGAATCAGAAAGTAGCCATTCACATATTCTTGAGTTGTAGATTGCACAGTTCAGTATATGAATCAAATGAAGAGCTGTAAGAGACAGGGGCCAAAAAGAAGCAGCATCAATAATAACAGTAGTAGTATTACAATAGACAAAAGAATTCATTTTAGGAGTGAAGTAAAGTAAGAGAGAAATGAGGATAACCACAACTGGTTCCCATAGTTATTACCTTGGGCTCTCTGAATGATGTCTATGTTTTCTTTCAAGACTTTAAGATTGTCTTCTACTTGTCCAGTTTTGTTAATATAAAAACAAGTTTCATATATGATTGCACAGGTGCCTCCCATGATCTTGTGATATTCTTATGTTTGGTTTTGAGATTAGTATATCTTATTGGACTGGGGACAGGAGTGGGGGTTTAGGGTCATCTGTTATTGGGGCAGGGGAGACCTGCCAGCACTGACTGGGGTCATGGGGGATTATTTTGCTAAATGGGGCTAACAGGATAAAAAAATCAATAAGCAAAAATCAGTGGTTAGTAATGTAAAATCAGAGGAGGAAGTCAGGAAAAGTTTTCATTTACTATAGCAACTAAAAGAATCAAATATATGAATAAACTTTACCAAGGATGTAAAGCACTTGTATTTAAAAAACTACAACTCATTGCTAAAAGAAATCAAACAAAATCTAAAAAACTGGAAGAACATTTGATGCTCATGGCTTGGAAGACTAAATATCAAGTCTTGAGGACTTGGGAACGGTGATGCCCACTCCACTTGTAACTTAGAGGAAGCTTAGATCTCATGGAGCAAATGGATGGCACTATCTTGCCTGCAATTGCAGATATTCTCTGTTCCTGGGGATAGGCATTGTCCATAATAATCTCCTTGTTAGTTGTCCAATATACTGGAAAGTAAGCCTCACAACTCTGCTAAGATCCAAGGCTCTACTGGCACATGGAAAACCCAAATATTTAAGTTTCTGGGATATAAATTTATCAAGTATTGTGCTAATTATATGTTCAAATAAAAGGGACAGAAGATCCATATGTAGGGAAACTATAAATGAGTCTAACTCTGTTACACTAGGGAACATAAATTCCAAAGTAAGGCCTTTGACCCTGTCAGTGGTGAAGTAATTTTTGACAAGGCTTTCAAACCACCCAGCTGGTTAAGAACAATCTTTTCAACAAATGGTGCTGGGAGAACTGGATATCCATATAAAAAAGAAAGAAAGAAAGAGGACCCCTCTCACACCTTATACAAAAATTAACTCAGAATGGATCAAAGACCTAAATATAAAAGCTAGAAACATAAAGATCCTAGATGAAAATGTAGTAAAACATCTTCAAGATCTGGTGATAGGTGGGACATTCTTACAATGAAAATACGAGCAACAAAAGAAAACATGGATAAAAGGGATTTCACCAAACTTCACTTTTCTGATTCAAAGGACTTCATCAAGAAGATGAAAAAGCAGCCTACTCGATGGGAGAAAAATATTTGGAAACCACATATCTGTTAAGGGTTTAATATCCATTCCATATAAAGAGATCATACAATTCAACAATAAAAGAACTAGCAATCCAATTAAAAATGGGCAAAATATTTAAATAGACATTTCACTAAACAGGAAATACAAATGGCCAAAAGGTACATTAAAGAAATGTTCCCCATCACTGGCTCTTAGGGAAATCATGTCAAAACAACAATGAGAGATCATCTCACACTGCATAGAATGGCCATTAATAACATAACAGAAAATAGTAAGTGCTGGATAGAAGATGGAGAAATAGGAACACTCCTTCACTGTTGGTGGGATTGTAAAATGGTGCCGCCTCTGTGGAAGACAGTTTGGCAGTTACTCAAGAAGCTAAATATAGAACTGCCATATGATCCAGCAATTCTTCTACTAGGAATATATCCAGAAGAACTGAAACTGTGACAAGAACAGTCATCTGCACACGGATATTCATAGCAGCATTGAATAATAATTCACAATTGCCAAAAGACAGAAACAACCCAAGTATCCCCCAACTGATGAATGAATAAACAAAATATGTTATGTACATATGAAGGAATACTGTGCTGATGTAAGAAGAAATGAAATTGGAACACATATAACATGGATGAATCATGAAGATATTATGGAAAGTAAAGTAAGCTAGACACGAAAGGAAAATATTGCATGGTCTCATTAATATGAACTAAATATGAAGAATAAACACATGGAGTTAAAACCTAGTGTATATATTATTAGGAGATAAGTGGAGGGCTGAGAAGGACTATTGGTATTTAATGTACTTAGAAGTTTTAATTAACTTGACTTGTTAATTAACTTGTAATTAACTTGTAAATGTGTGGAAATGGATAGAGTTGATGGTAATACATTATGGTGAGTAGCAGATGGTTTATAAATGGGATTGTGGCTGAAATGGGTAGTCTAGGGATGTAAATTGAAGGAAAGATAGAGAATAATTTAGGAAGTGAATAACACAGTGAACCCAGATGTGGATGAGAATTGTGGTTAATAGTACAAGTTCAAAATGACCTTCTGTGAAGTAGAACAGATGTACTCACGATTGCCAAGTGGTAGGAATGTGGAGAAGCATGGAAAAATGCAATCAATGTAACCTATGGAGTATAATTAACAGCAATACTGTAATATTCTTGCATCAATGCCAAAGATATACTTTGTTAATAAAGGGGTATGGAATAATATGCCAAATGTATGCTATGGACGAAATTTGGTGGTAATAGTCTGATGATATTATCTCATAATCTGTAACAAATATTCCACAATGGTATGGTGTGTTGGTGAAGTGTTGTTGTATGGGAATTCTACACATGTGTATGGTTGTTTTGTAAGTTCACAACTTCTATAATAAAAATATATTTTTAAAAATGTAGCTACAACCAGAATAAATACAGTTTCTGAATAAGTGACTGGAGAACAAATCTAATTTGAAAATGAATGTGAAAACATTCTCTCAACAATCAGGCTCTGTGCTTGTAATTTTTAAACTTTTATAGTCCTAAAAGCTATTTTTGAAGATGTGAACCCTTACACAGGATGCCAATATATAAAACAGGTTAAAGTGGTAGTTTATTAGTACACATTTAATAATATACATTGATTAAGTCACATTTAATATTTATGTTTAAATTGTTAACATTATCAAAGTCAATCAATAGCACAAGTAGACTGCCTTAATGCATACAGACATAGAAACTTGATGTTTTAGAGCAGACTTTGGCAAATGACAGCCTGTTGCTACCTATTTTGTAAATAAAGTTTTATTGGAACAAAGCCACATCATTTGTTTACTTATTATCTATTGTTGCTTTCACACTATAATGAATAGTTGTGACAGAGAGTCTCTCAAAACTAATACTATTTGTTATTTAGCCCTTTGACAGAGAAGTTTGCTTTGTTCTAGATAGTAGTATTGCTGCATTATCTGCAACATCAAATATTCCTGTTTTCTTTTTGTATTGCTTGGCTTGGTTGTGCAATATTAAGAAAGTTCTAAATATCATCAATAAAATGATGTGAATGGGAACAGATTTCTAGCAGCTTGCCTTGCAGCCACAAGGTGGTCTTCAGTTTGATATTATCTGGATGTTTTGGAGGGAGTAGAAGGAAAGTGTGATTTGAATCACTGACAATATCAAACAACTACTTGAATTCCTTATCACTAACATGAGTCAGAGAAGAAGCACTACAATCATTTATGATATTTTTGTGATAACCCATGTAAGGCATTCTCTTGTTGAAACTTCGTATTATGCTTGCTTGTTTCATTTTACATAAGAGTGTATAGTTCTGAATTTAAAAAACAAGAGCAACAACAATGAAAGACCAGTAATGAACCCCAGGATTTCTAACTCAGGACAAATTTCAATACAGAAATTCAACATCTACCCAGACCTAATTCCAAGGTAAGAACAAACCAAGTTAGCCTGGCAGCACAGTGGGTTGTACTCAATGTATTAGTGTGCCATAGAACAATTCCGAATGTGCATGTCCATTTTTCATCACAGTTTTAATAATAGTCAAACTATACTTTTGGAATAAATTCTCATGTAATATTTTTAAAAAAATCAATTGGCCACAGTTATGTACATCAATTTTGGGGCTTCCAATTCTGTTCCTTTGATCTATTTGTCTATTATGATGCCAGTACCACATTCTTTTGATTAGTGTAGCTTTTTAATACCATTTGAAATCAGGAAGTGTGAAAACAACTATTTTTTCATCTCATTTATAATGGTTTTGGCTATCAAAGGCCTCTTGCAGTTCCTTATAAATTTTAGCATCAGTTTTTTCATTTCTGCAAATAAAGGCTGCTGGAATTTTGATAGGGATTGCATTGAATTTGTGCACTGTTTTGTGTAATATTCTTATATTTACATTATTAATTGTTCCCAAACATGAACATGTGGTATCTTGTCATTTATGTAGGTCCATAATTTATTTCAGAAGTCTTTTGTAGTTATCATTATACAAGTCTCTTGTATCCTTGGTTAAATTATTTATTATATATTTTATTTTTTAAGACACTATTGTGAAAACAGAATTTTTTCTTAACGTCTTCTTTGGATTGTGCATTGCAGGTGTATAGGAACTCAATTGATTTCTGTATGTTTGTTTTGTACCGTGCCACTTTGCTGAACTGAATTTTAAGCTTTTATAATTTTCTTGTGAATTCCTTTGAATTTTCTCTATATAAGATCATGTTGTGTTCAGATAGATTAATTTTACTTCATTTCCAGTGTATATGTGTTTTGTATAGTTTTCTTGCATAATTTCTCTGACTAGAACTTCAAGTACTATATTGAATAGCAGTAGTGAAAGCAGATATCCATTTCATGCTCCCAATATTAAGTGAAAAGCTTTCAGTTTTTCACCATTGACTATGATGTTAGCTCATTTTAATAAATGGCCTTTATCAAGGATGTAATGAGTAAATTCCATTCTAATCCTTATTTTCTGTGTGTTTTTGAAAAGGTTGTTGATTTTTTGAATGCCTTTTCTGTGTCCATTGAGATAATCAGGGCTTTTCCCTTCATTTTATTTCTGTGGTGTATTACATTGATTTTCATATGTTGAACCAACTTATAGAATTCCTGGCATAACTCCCAGTTGGTCAACGTATAAAGTTTTTAATACGTTGTTGGATACAGTTTGCTAGTATTTTGCTAATGATTTTTTAATATATAATCATAAGGGAAATTGGTCTATAATTTCATTTTCTTGTGATGTCTGTATCACTTTCAGATTCAGAGTAATTATGGCCACATAGGTCAATTAAGAAGTGTTCAATTGTCTTGAAATCTTGGGAAGATTTTGAAAAGAATTGTTGTTAATTCTTCTTTAAATGTTTGGTAGAACTCAGTGGCGAAGCCATCTATTCCTGGACTTTGTTTTATGGAAAGTTTTTTTATTCTTATTATTGATTTGATCTCTGTACTTCTTGTAGGTTTGTATAGATTTTCCATTTCTTCTTCAGTCAATTTAGGTAATTGGTGCATCTCTAGGAAATTTTCCATTCCTTCCAGATTAAATTTGTTGAGGTACAATTTTTCATCCTAGTCTCATAATTGTTTATGTTTCTGTAAGCTCAGAAGTCATATAAACATTTCCCTTTCTGTTTTTAGAAATTTATGTCTTTTATCTATTTTTCTATGTCATTTTAGCTAAAAGTTTGTCAATACTTTTTTCCAAAAATCAACTTTTATTTTGATTATTCTAATTGTTTTTCTACTCACTATTTCATTTATATGCAATCTAATTTTAATTAATTCCTCTCTACTGCAAAATTTGAATTTCTGTTGCTCTTCTTTATCTAGCTATTTAGGTGTAAATTTAAGTTATTAATATATGTTCTTTCTTCTTTTTTAAAAAAGATGTTCTTCATTATAAATTTCCCTCTGAACACAGCCTTCACTGCATCATATAGGTTTGGGTATGTTGTGACTTCATTTTTATTTGCCTCTAAGTATTTTTTAATTTTCCTTGTATTTTATTTATTGATCCATTGGTTCTTCAATATTGGGCAGCTTAATTTCCAAATATTTATTAATTTCCAAATATGCTTGTATTATTACTTTCTAGCTTCGTTTCATTGTTGTCAGAGAAATAAATTGGTATAATTTAAATATTTTTACATTTATTGAGACTTCTTTCATGACCTAAAATATGATATATCCTGGAGAATGAACCCTGTACACTTGGAAAGAATAGGTATTCCACTACTTTGGTGAAAATTGGTCTGTATATGTCTATCAGATCTACTGCTTTATAGTTATATTCAATCCTCTATTTCTTTATAGATCTCCTGTCTGGATATTCTATCTAGATTGTAAATATGGTAACAGAATTTTTTTTTAAATCCATGGAACTACACTACACATTGAAAACTAAGATAACCATGGACTATAGTTAATAGAGCAATTATGAAAATATGTTATCATCATTTGAAACGTATGTTCGACCACCAAGGCAAGTTGTTAATAATATAGTGGTATATGGGAATCCTGTATTTTATGCATGCTTCTTCTGTACACTATCTTCTCTAATAAAGTTTAAAAAAACTGTTACAAGATGCAAAGAAAATCATTGTAGATGATTAAAGGGTCTATTGAAATAGAATATTTAACAATTATAAATATATATGCACCTAACAATCCAATTCCTTCTCTTTTTTTTTATTTATATATATATTTTTTATTAGAGATGTTGTAAATACAAAATAATCATGCATAATGTGCAGAATTCTCATACAACATCCCTCCACCAACACATTACATTATTGTGGAACATTTGCTTCTTAACTCAATGGTTTCTGATAAGACATCTGCACTCAGTCTAATTGGAAAAACCTTGTACATAGCACTTTGCTTTTCTCTGATAGCTTTCAGAACTCTCTCTTTGTCCATTGCATTTGATAGTGTGATCAGTATATGAAGGTGTGTAGTTTTCTTTGTGTTTATCCTGTTTGCTGTTCTCTGAGCTTCTTCGATGTGCAGATTCATGTATTTTGCTGAATTTGGGAAGATATTTGTCATTATTTATTTGAATATTCATTCAGCCCATTTTGCTCTTTCGTCTCCTTCTGGGATTCCTTTAATGTGTATATTAGTATTCTTGATGGTGTACCAGATGTGTCTTAATCTATTTTCACTTTTTGTAGTTCTTTTTTATTTCAGTTCCTCAGCCTGATTTATTTTGATTGTCTTAACTTTGAGTTCATTGATTTTTTTCTTCTGCCTGCTCCAATTGGATCTTGAACCCCTCCTGGGAATTTTTCATTTCGGTTATAGGGATTATCAACTCCAGTAGTTCTTTTTATTCCGTTTTTAAACTTCTGTATTGTTACTAAGTTTCTCATCATGCTCATTCATTATTTTCCATATATCCTTTAGTTCTTTTTCTGAATTTTACTTCATCTCATTCAGAATTTATAAGTTCTGTTTTAGGGTCTTTGTTTGGTATGTTGACATTCTGGTCTTCTTCCATGGTGTTTGGTGTATGTCTGTCCTTTTCCTTTGATGGGCCATCATGTCCTATTTCTTTGTTGTCCTATACTCTTTAATTTTTAAAAAATTGTCACCATATATACAATCTATTTCCACTTTTAATCATGTTCAGATATACATTGCCATCCTGTTGATTTCATTCACAATGTTGTGCTACCATCATCACCTTCCTTTACCAAAACATTTCCATCATTCCAAATAAGAACCTTGAACATTTTAAACCTTAACTTCCCATTCTTTATGCTCACCTCATCCCCTGGTAACCTATATTCTAGATTCTGACTTTAAGATTTTGCTTATTCTAATTGTACCAAATCAGTGAGATCATCTATTTTGTGCTTAGTGTTGTATTTGGTGTGAGGTATTGATCCTTCCTTTTTTTTTTGCAAATGAAGATCCAGTTTTACAAGCACCATTTGTAGAAAAGACTATTCTTTACCAAGTGAGTGGACTTTGCTTAATTATCAAAAATCAGTTGGCCTTAAATGTTAGGGCTCACTTCTGAACTCTAAATACTATAAGTCTGTCCTTATGACAGTACCATGCTGCTTTGATTACTGTGCCTTTGTAATAAATTTTATGATCCAGAAGTGTGAGTGTCCAACTTCATTCTTCTTTTTCAAGAAGGCAGTAGATCAGGGATTCTAAACGTTTTTTTTTTGTTGTTGTTGTTGTTCCACGAACCACTTTGCCAGTCAAGTGAAAACCATGGGCCCCTTACTAAGTCCAAACTATACTGTGTGTTATTTAAATAATATATCACACCCACACCAACATGTCCCCACAAGAATAATGAATTTTTTAAAAAATTTCAATTCAACCTCATGGACCCCTTGTAAAGAACCCTTGCTTTAGATATTTGAGGCCTCTTAACTTTCCATATTAATTGGATGATTGGCTTTTCTATTTCTGGATAGAAAGTTGTTGGAATTTTTATTGGATTTGCTTTGAATTTATAAATCACTTTGGGTAGCTTTGAAATCTTAACAATGTTTAGTCTTCCAATACATGAACAAGTAATCTTCTTATGCTTATTTACATCTTCTTTGATTTCCTTTAGCAATATTCTGTAATTTTTTTTTTGTACAAGACCTTTATATTTCTGGCTGGATTTATGCCTATGTATTTGATTCATCAAGTTGCTATTGTGAATGAAATAGCATTCTTGCTCTGATTTCTTGTTCTGATTGTTCATTGCTTGTATATAAAAACACTACTAATTTTTGGTGTTCAGATTGTATGCCACTACTTTGCAGAATTCAATTATCAGCTCTAGGAGCTTTGATGTGGGTTTTTTAGGATGTTCGGTATATAGGATCATGCCATTGAAAGTAAGGAATGTTTTACTTGTACCTTTCCAGTTTGGATGACTTTTATTATTTTTCTTGCCTAATTGTCCTGTCAAGAATGTCAACTACAATGTTAAATAATAGTAGTGACACTGGGTATCTATGCCTTGTTCCTGGTATTAAAGGGAAAGCTTTCATTATTCACCATTAAGTAGAATGTTAACTCTGGACTTTTCATATACGCCCATTATCAAATGAAGGAAATTTACTTCTTTTCTTGGTGTTTGAAGTTTTTTATTTTATTTTTTGGTCATAAAGAAGTGCTGGATTTTGTCAAATGCTCTTTTTAATTTTTTTAAAAGATACTTAGATTACATAACTGTTTCACAAAAACATAGGGATTCCCATATGCCCCACTCCCCACACCTCCCACACCCTCCCACATAAACATCTTTCATTAGTATGGCACATTCATTGCAATTTATAAACACATACTGGGGCTTTGCCAATAAACAATATTTCATGTTGTAGTCTATACTCTCTCCCACACAGTTCTGCATGATGTGTGATGATATAAAATGGCCTATATCTATCATTGAAACATCAGTCAGGACGATTCCTGAGTCCCAAAAAAGCCCCCATATTACAGCTGTTTCTCCTTCTCCCTGCCCCCAGAGCCTCCAGTGACCACTGGCTCCACATCAATGTTGTAATTTCATCCATTGCTAGAATCACAATATGTCTATAGTAGAATACCAGTAAGTCCACTCTAGTCTAGAGCTGTTCCCACAATCCCGAGGACTCTCCACCTCCAATTGAGTGGGTGCTTATATCCCATTAGGAAAATGAATGGGGCTATCCTGCCTGCAGCTGCAGAATCACTGCATTCCCTGGGACAGCCGTTGTTCTTCATCATCTTCCTACTAGTTTTCCTGGGTGAGTCGAATGACTTGTAGAGTAGGTGTTGCAAGTCTACCGAGGTTCCGGGTCCAGCTGGCACATGGACAGCCCAAAAACTCAAGTATCTGGATGTACACCTACAAACTCCAGCACCAAGTATAGGTTTAAATAGAAGGGATAGATGAGCAATGTGCAGCAAAGACATAACTGAGTCCAACTCTTTCACTCTCAGGAGCACAAACTCCAAAATAAGGTCTACTGGCAAGGCACCAAACTCCAGAGCTATCCGCCCTCACCATAGGACCTGGGTGTCTCCAGAGCCCTCAGGAGACCGACTATTTGGGGTAGTATCCACTTTAGAAGTCTGTGAGCACCTGCTGAGATGTGCATAAGTATTACCTCTGGGATGACCTACCGACTCACGTTGAAATCTCTTAGCCATATAAACTATTTATCCTCACCTTTTCCCCCTTTTTTTCGAGGTTTTTTTCCAATTGCATTGATAGTGGGTACTTGGTAGCAGTCCTCAGTGCCAGGGAGGCTCATCCCCGAGTATCATGTCCCAAGCTGGGAGAAAGGTAATGCATTCATATGTTGAGTTTGGCTTAGAGAGGGGCCACATTTAAGCAAGAAGGAGGCCTTCAGGAGGCAACCTTTAGGCACCCCATAACAATAGGCTAAGTTTCAATTTCAAGAGCAAAGGCTCATAAGCTTAGTCATCAATATCAAGGGCCCATCACTGGATCATCCTTCCTCGGCAGTCACTGCCCCTGCACTTGGGGGATTGTTGCTGCTCCCCAAGAGAATGTGGCACAGTCACTTAAGATGGGAATTCGGTATTCTCTCAGTTATTGTGTGAGTCTCCACCCACTGTGACGATATCCCATGAACATTTAAACAATTTTATATACCTTATATATATGTTCAAGTGAACTTCCTCACACGCATCCCCCATCATTTAAACCCCACACCAACGATCCTCCTCCACCCCAGTTGTAACCCTTCTGTGATGCAAAGCTTATTCAAAAATGAAGCCATTACAATAGCCAAATACATTTACTATGAAAAAGAAACAATAATTATAAGTTTAAATATAAGAAATAAAAAACCAGAAAAATCTTAAAAACTAAAAATGGAATAAGAATAAAAAATGGCATATTTAAAAAAAAATAAAAAACAGTAAAAAAATTTTTTTGACATTTTGCCTTTTATCACTTCAATATCATGTCCTGTCTGTATCGTGGCACCTTCCTCCACTCATTCCCCTGTGTCTCACAATTTTTCATTTTGTTTTCAAAGAAGTTTTTGGTCACAGCAAAGTCACACACAGAATGCAGGAGACTCTCATATACCCAACATCCTCCCCCATTCCACCCCCCCATATGAATACATTTTTTTATGTGGATGATACCTTTGTTATAATTGATATACAAATAGTGAAACATAGTTACTAAACATGGTCAACGGTTTACATTGTGGTTTACATTTTAGACCATACACTTTTATAAATTTTGATATTTACCATGTCCTGTGTCCATCATTGTAAGATCATGTAGAGCACTTCCACTGCTTACTGAAAACCCTTTGTTTGATATTCTCTTCCTCCCTCCCCTTCCCATCAGGGCCTATTGCAACCCCTGGCTTTACACCTTGGATGACAAGATTATAGTTACATGAAACAAGACTGAAGTCTTGACACACTGGTTTGTCCTCCCCTGTTAGGAACTGCCGATGATCTCGAGAGACTCAAGCCTGTCTATTTGTGAACAAATCAGTCTTCCCAAGAATGTGAGTCCAACTCCTTCCCGTTCATTATGTGGGTCTCCACCCACTGATACAACACATTATGAAAGGATGAACACTTATATACTCCCTAGAAGTCTGCTCCAGATGCGCCCTGTCCCAAATGCCCCCCCCCCATCATACACCCTAAACCAGTAACCCTTCCTTGTCATATTGCCATAAGAGCATTCCCAAATTTGTACTCTCAGCCACATACCTGCAAATCCCACTTTTTACCTTATCCCTCTCCCAAACCGTCCCCCAGTTTCCTGTACCTTCCAACCCACCCTTCCCAATCTACCCACCTGTCAAACCTGCACCACCCAACCCAATAATATCACTACCCTCCTATCATATCCCTTCAATACGCAACTACACACTTTTGTCTTACCATAGATTATGTCCATATGGATGTGGACTCACAACCTTCTTCTCCCTTTTTATTTCTTGTAAACCTATTCCAGGCAGTAGTCTCTGAGTCTGCACAATTTGCTCAAGTCATATCAGTGAGGTCATGTACTACTCATCATTCAATTCCTGGCTTGCTTCACTCAACATAAGGTCTTCCAGATTCGTCCATGTTAAGCTATGTGTTAGCACTTTATTCCTTCTTATGGCTGAGTAATATTCCATTGTGTATATGTACCACATTTTGTTCATCCATTCTTCTGTTGATGGGCATCTGGATTGATTCCAACTTTTGGCAATAGTGAATAATGCCGCTATGAACATTGGTGTTCATATATCTGTTTTTGTCTTTGCTTTCAATTCTTCTGGGTATATACCCATAGCTGGATCATATGGAAGTTCTATGGTTAGTTTCTGAGGAACCGCAAAACTGTCCTCCACAATGGGCGGACCATTCTACATTCCCACCAGCAGTAGATGTGGCTTCCCATTCCTCCACATCCTCTCTGAAAGTTATAGTCTGCTGTTTTTTTTTTTTTAATTAGCTGCCATTCTATTGGGTGTAATTTAGTATTATTTGTAGTTTTGATTTGCATTTTCCTAATAGCTAGTGATGTTGAGCATCTTTTCATGTGCTTTTTAGCCATTTATATTTCTTCCTTGGAGAAGTATCTTTTCAGGATGCTTGCCTTTTTTTTTAAATGGGTTCTTTGTCTTTTTATTTTTGAGGTTCAGGATTTCTTTATATATGCAAGATATTAGGCTCCTATCAATTTATATGTTTGCCAAATATTTTCTCCCATTGGGAAGGCGGCCTTTTTACTTTCTTGATTAATGACCATCCAGCTGCATAATTTTTTAATATTGAGGATATCCTATTTATCTATTTTTCTTTTGCTGCTCGTGCTTTGAGTGTGTAGTTCATGAAACCATATCCTATTACAAGATCCCATAGATGCTTCCCTACATTACCTTCCAAGATCTTTATGGTCTTGGTTCTTATATTTAGGTCTTTGATCTATCTTGAGTTGATTTTTCTATATCCTGTGAGATGGTGTTCCTCTCTCATTCTTTTGGATATGGATATCTAGTTCTCCAAGCACCATTTGTTGAAGAGGCCATTCCCTCCCAGTTGAGTGTGCTTGGTGGACTTGTCAAATATCAGATGACTGTATATGTGAGGATCTACATCAGAACTCTCAATATGGTTCCTTTAGTCAGTATGTCTATTCTTGTGAAAATACCATGCAGTTTTGTCCAGTGTGGTTCTGTAGTATGTTTTATTTTTTTTTTCAGAGTACAATTTCAACTTTATTTGGCCAATGTGTTCAATTCCGATATTGTGGCAGAAATGGCTGAAGCACTGCCCCCATGGGACACGGCTTGAGCACCCCAGGCCGTCTCCCAGCCCGGAAATCAAGGTTCCTGTCCCATGCCCAGGCAGGCCCTAGGCCAGCTCTCGCACTAAGGGGGAGGACAGCCGCGTGCGTTCAGAGCACACACCCAGGTTCCCCCAGAACTGACAGAGGGACGAGGATCCTGGTGCGAGGAGGGGAGGGGCGCCAGCTGGGCCGGTCTAGGGACGTGGACCATCACCCCCTCCTCTTCTCCCAACGTGGAGGTGTGAAGCCGCCACTTAACAGAGGCCAGGAGGGCTGCAGTCAGGCTAACGCTGCAGGAGGGAAGGGGCTGTGTCCACCTGGCACGTCCCCTCCCCCACACGGGGGCGCAGGCGCTTCCAGGGGGCCTGGCCAAGGTGAACCAAACACCCTGGTGTCGAAGTATGTTTTAAAGTTTTAAAGCCAGGTCATGTGATATCTCCAATTTCATTTTTCTTCTTCAACATGTCTTTGGCAATTCGGGGCCTCTTACCTTTCCAAATAAATTTTGTAGTTACTTTTTTCAGTTCAGTAAAAAATGCTGAGCTGATTTTCATTGGGATTACATTAAATCTGTAGATTAGATTGGGTAGGATAAACATCTTAATGATATTTAGTCTTCATATCCATGAATAGGGAATATTCTTCCATTTATTTAAGTCTTTGATTTCCTTTATCAGTGTTGTGTAGTTTTCTGTATATAAGTCCTTTACATCTTTAGTTAAATTTATTCCTAGGCATTTGATTCTTTTAGTTACTATTGTAAATAGTATTTTTTTCTTGATTTCCTCCTCATATTGCTCATTATTGGTGTACAGAGATACAACTGATTTCTGAACATTGTTCCTATATCCTGCTACTTTACTGAACACATTTTTAAGTTCTGGAAGTTTTGTTGTAGATTTCTCAGGACTTTCTATGTATATGATTATGTCATCTGCAAAAAGTGAAATTTTTAATTATCCTTTCAATTTGGAAGGCTTTTATATATTTTTCTTGCCTTAGTGCTCAAGCAAGTACTTCTAAGACAATGTTAAATAGGAGGGCACATAGTGGACATCCTTGTCTTGTTCTGAACTTAGAGGGAAAGCTCTTAGGATTTCACCATTGAAGATGATGTTAGCTGTGTGTTTTTCATATATACACTTTATCATATTCAGAAAATTTCCTTCTATACCTATATTTTGCAGTGTTTTTATCAGGAAAGGTTGCTGTTTTTTGTTGAATGCTTTTTCTGCGTCTATAGAGATGATCATGTGATTTTTTCTTTCAATTTCTTTTTGTATTTTATTACATTGATTGATTTTCTTATGTTGAACCATCCTTACATTCTCAGGATGAAACCCACTTGGTCATGGTGTATAATTCATTTGATATGTTGTTGAATGCATTTAGCAAGTATTTTGTTGAGGATTTTAGTATCTAGGTTCTTTAGAGAGAATGGTTTGTAATTTTCCTTTCTTGTGGCACCTTTGTTTGGATTTGGTTTTAGGGTAATGTTGGCATTATGGAATGAGTTAGGCAATGTTCTTTCTAATTTCATTTTTTGGAATTGCTGAAGAGGGATTGTTGTTAGTTCTTTCCAGAATGTTTGGTAGAATTCACCTGTGAAACCATCTGGTCCCAAGCTCTTCTTAATTGGGAGATTTTTGATGACTGAGACTATCTCCTTACTTGTAATTGGACTGATGAGTTCATCAATTTCTTCTTTTGTCAACTTATGCTGTTTGTGAGTTTCTAGGAATTTGTCCATTTCCTCTAAATTATCGTTCTTGTTGGCATATAATTTTTCAAAGTATCCTTTTATGATAGTCTGTTTCTAGATCATTAGTGATATCCCCTTCCTCATTTCTTATTTTGTGTATTCACATCTGTTCTCTTTTTTTCCTTGTTAGTCTGGCTAAGGATTTGTCGATTTTATTGATCTTCTCAAAAAACCAGCTTTTGGTTTTGGTTATTTTTTCTAGTGCTTCCTATTTTCTATTCCATTTAGTTCTGCTCTAATCTTTGTTATTTCCTTCTTTCTACTTCCTTTGGTGTTCATTTTTTGTTGTTTTTCCAATTCCTCCAGGTGTGCAGTTAGGTCTTTGATTTTAGCTCTTTCTTCTTTTATGATATATGCATTTATGGCTATGAATTTCCCTCCCAGTACTGCTTTTTCTGCATCCCATAAGTTTGATATGTTGCATTGTCGTTTTCATTCATTTCAAGGTAGTTACTGGTTTCTTTTGAGATTTCCTCCTTGACCCACTGTTTGTCTAAGCATGTGTTGTTTAACTTCCTTATCTTTGAGCCTTATCTTTTTCTCTGGCCCTTATACATTTCCAATTTCATTCCATTGTATTCTGAGAAATTACTTTGTATAATCTTGATCTTTCTGAATTCTTTGAGAATTTTTGTCGCCTAGCATGTTGTCTATCTTGGAGTATGATCGATGTGCACTTGAGAAGAATGTATATCCCACTGTATTTGGATGTAGTGTTCTGCAAATGTCTTTTAGGTCCACATCTTCTAATGTATTAACCAAAGTTTTTGTTTTTTTATTGATTCTTTGTTGAGATGTTCAGTCTAATGGTGATAATGGTGTATTAAAGTCCACCAAACTAATTATAGAGGCATCTGTTTCTGCACTTAGTTTTTCCAGTGTTTGCCTTATGTATTTTGAGGCACCCATGTTAGGTGTCTAAATGTTTATGATTATTCTTTCTTCTTGACAGATTACCCCTTTTAGTAATATATAGTGTCAGTCTTTGCCACTTACAAGACTTTTGCATTTAAAGTTGATCTTGTCCGATATTAGTATAGTTACTCCCACCCATTTTTTGCTATTGTTTGCTTATAAGATTGTGTTCCAGCCATTCACTTTCAGCCTCCTAGAATCTCCGTGTCTAAGGTGGGTTTCTTGTAGACAACATATAGATGAGTCATATTTCCTATTCCTTTTTGCCAATCTGTGTCTCTTACCTGGTGATTTTAATTCATTAACATTCAGTGTTATTACTCTCAAGGAATTACTTACATTAGCTATATTTTCTTTGGGTTTATGTATGTCCTATGTTGTTTTTATTTCTCTTTTTGTCTTTTTGGTTGTTCTTACACTTTCCTCTAGCTCTCTCCCTCCTGTTTTTTCCTTTCATCCTGCATAAGATACTTTAGTATTTCTTGAAGCCCTTATTTCTTATTGACATATTCTCCTAATTTCTGTTTATCTGTGAATATTTTGAGCTTGTCATCATTTTTGAATGCCAACTTTGCTGGATAGAGAATTCTTGGCTAAAAGTTTTTTTTCTTAATGCCTTAACTATGTCATATCACTGCCTTCTTGCCTCATTGATTTCAGATGAGAAATCAGCACTTAATCAAATTGAGCTTCCTTTGTATGTGATGGTTCTCTTTTCTCTTGCTGCTTTTAGTATTTTCTTTTTGTCTTGAGCATTGGACAGTTTGATGACTATATGTCTTGGAGTAGGCCTATTGGGATTTATACTCTTTGTAGTTGCCTGCACTTCCTGGACTTGTACATCCAATTCCCTCAATAAAGTTGGGAAGTTTTCAGCCATTATTTCCTCCAACACTCATTCTGTAACCTTTCCCTTCTCTTCTTCTGAGATGCCCATAATGCGTATATTTGTGTGTTTTTGCATTGTCGTTTTAATCCCTAAATCCTTGCTGGACTTTTTCTATCTTTTTATCTATCTGTTCTACTATCTCTTTGACTTCAGATGTACTGTATTCCACATCACTAATGCTGTCCTCTGCCTGTTCAAATCTACTGTAATGTACTTCCAGTGCCTTTTTGATTTCTTTGATTGTGCCATTCATCACCATCATATCTGTTATCTTTTTACATATGTTTACAAGTTATTTAGTATGTTCTCCCAGTGCCTTCTTTATATCCTTAATCTCTTCCTTCACTTCATTAAGTTGTTCCATGATATTTGTTTGGACAACTTTGATTTGTTTTTCAATGTCCTGCACCTCTTCCTTGTTATCAGTTTGTTCATTGGATTGGGCCATGTCTTCCTGTTTCTTACTATGTTTTGTAATTTTTTTGCCCTCTGGTCATCTTTTTATCTTGATGTGTTTATTCAGTTGATTAGCATCTCTTTTTACTCTAGGGTTTTATTTAATTGCTTCTTTTGTGTGTGTGTGTTAAGTTTTCTCTTTGCCACTTTGTTCTTCTTATTTTATTTCATTGCTGTTGTCTATGCTCTTTGTTTGGCTTCTTTGTGTCTTTGTCCCTCATTCTTCTGGGAGTTGATACGCACAGTCCTGGTTTGCTTTGCCACAAAGCAGGTCCCCAATGCAGTCTTTGGCTTTTTCTTTGTTGTTTTATTGAGAACTAAGATTTATATATCTAACCCATTGGCCATGTTCTCACAATCTGCCAAATGCTCTTCCACATCAATTGAGATGATCATGTGTTTTGTTTTTCCCTTCATTGTGTCAATGTGTTATACTGCATTAATTGGTGTTCTTATCCTGAAGCAACATTGCAGTCTAGGGATGAATCCCATTTGGTTTTGATGTGCAATTCTTTTAATATGCTCTTGGACTTGGTTGCTAATATTTTGTTGAGTGTATTGCATATATATTCATCATAAAATATTGGTCTTTAGTTTCTTTTCTTGTGGTAGTTTTTACTGACTTTGTTATGAGGGTGATATTTGCCTAGAAGCTGCAGAAACAGATGTGGGAAGAGAAACTCTGGCCCCTGGGGTCAGCACAGAGCTTCTGTGTCTCCTGCAGACCCCTCGCATTCACTTCCTAAAGTGAGCTCACTGACTTGAAATAAGCCTGCTGTCCTTCCTCCTGGGAACCACAGGGTTGTCCAGTCTGCCACACCTTGTTCCCTTGGCAATTGAAGGCATTTTTTTTTTTTTTTTTGCAATCTTGCAGTGCCCACCCGTGGAGATTATGGTTTTTTTCTTCATTTTATTCATGAGTTGTATTATATTAATTGATTTTCTTATATTGAACCAATCTTGCATACCAGAGATAAATCCCACTTGATTTTGGTGTATAATTCTTTGTACATGCTCTTGGATTTGATTTGCTAGTATTTTGTTGGGATTTCACACCTTTATTCATAGAAAATATTGTTGTGTTGTTTTCTTTTCTTTGGTATCTATCCAGCTTTTATATGAGGGCGTTTTAGTCTGCTAGGCTGCTGAAAGCAATATACCAGAAATGGGTTGACTTTTACAATGTGGAATTATTAGATTACAAGCTTACAGTTCTGAGGCTGGTAAAATGTTCAAATTAAGGTATCATCAGGCAATGCTTTCTCCCCAAAGCCTAGCTGCCCGTGATCCTGGAATCTTCTGTCATACTGCATGCAGATGGCAGCATCAGCTATTCTCTTTCTCATCCGGGTTTCATTGTTTCAGCTTCTTGGCTCCCTGGCTTTCTCTCCATCTGAATTTCATTCTTTTATAAAGGACTCCAGTACAAAGATTAAGTTCCACTCTGGGCCACACCTTAACTGAAGTAACCTAATCAAAACATATACAGACAATAGGTTTACCCCCATAGGAATGAATTAGTTTCAAGAGCATACATTTTTGTGGTCCATAGAGCTTCAAATCATCACATTCCACCCTTTGAACCCCAAAATGACATATTCTTTCCATACACAAAATTCATTTATTCCATAACCATATCTCAAAAACTTTAAAACATTTCATATCAACATTAGTAAAAAAAAAGCTTCATCAAAATAGGATATAGATGTGTTCTGTCCTGGGGCCTAATTCACATAGCTGTAGTAGACTATTTTCACTTTTTAGATTTCTTTTTTCTTTCTGCTTTTCACCCTAACTCATTTCAAGTGTCTTGTCTTCAGGTTCACTGATTCTTTCTTCTGTCAGCTCTAATCTATTCTTGAAACCATTCTGGGCATTTCTCATTTCAGTTATTGTGGTCTTCAACTCCAGTAGTTCTGTTTGGTTCTTTTTTAAACTTTTCTATCTCTTTACTTAGATTCTCATATTGTTCATTCATTGTTTTCCTCATAAGCTTTACTTGTTTCTCTGTATTTTTCTTTATTTCCTTGAGCATTTTAAGATTACTTTTTAAAATAAATCAATTTAATTGATACATATTAATAAAGCATACAATTGCTCCAAGGAGTACAATCATTGGAATTTGCTATAATCAAATCGTTGTGCACCCATCACTTCAATTATTATTAGAGCATTTTCATTATTTCAATATTACTAATAATAAACAAAAAAAAAGAACAAAGAAACAAATAAGAAAATTCTTCACCTCTCAATCTCTCTATGTTTCCTCCAATGTATATAGCTGCTGTTTCTGGCTATTCTATCCAAAGTATGTAATCAATGGCTTTTAGTATAATTACAATATTGTACATTCATCATCTTTAAAATTCTAGAACAATTTCAGTACTTAAAAAAGAAAAACTCCCAACTCCTTAGCATTCCTTCTTCAGACCTAAATAACAACTCATCTTTCATTTTTATTAATTGATTTATATTTACATTTTATATAAATGGAATCATACAATATATGGTACTCTGTATCTGGTCTCCTTCACTTAGTATAATATGTTTGTCTGATCTTAACATTGTGTAGTATTAACTTACATTTGTTCAGCTTCAAGGAAAAGTGGTCTTATATATACAATTCTACCCATATTCATATTTCACATAATGTATTTATAGTTTACATAATATATTGAGTTCTTAACAGTGTAATCATACAGATTACTTTTTAAAGGCTTTCTTTGGTGTGTCCACATTCTCATCTTCTTCATTTGTGTTTCCTGGATTTTTATCCTATTCCTTTGGATGAGCTATTATTTCCTGTTTGTCTTGTACTCTACTGTTCAAACTGTACATTTTAATACTTTATAATGTTAAATCTGAGATTTATTCTCTGAAATGTCTGTTTCTTGATTTTGCAACCAGCTATTGTTAAGATGGGTTTTCTTGCATTTTAGCCCTCCTATCGGGAATGTTTACTCATGGTGAATCCATTATGAAGCATTTTCCCTGTCTTTCTGGCCTTCTGTCTTGTCCTGTGCTTTTGCTTGTTAGTTATTTTTTAATTCTCCTGTATAAAGGAGTTTGACTGTCCCTTATGTTTTCCAGGAGGCAGGCCTCACTTTCCAGCATGTTTGAAGTTAGCAGGACTTTGCCCCACTCTGTCACCCTCGACAATTTCTTACACTCCTTTTGTTTGTCTCAAGCTGCTTTTTCTGGAGCATTAATACGGGGAGGAGGGCATGCCAGAGAGAACTTCCCCAAGTCATTCTTTCCCAGACAAAACAGGAATGGGGTCCCATAAATGGAGTGCAGAGTGGCTTCAACATGCCCTGGATAGGAGATCAAAAGGGCATCAAGAGGTTCTCTGACAGCTCTGCAAAGCTGACCTTTCCTGGGCTCCCCAGAAAATGCAGGCCTTCAAATAACTGACCCCATTACAGTCCTGAGGAAGTGCAACATCTTTAAGTCTACACTTCAGGAACCCCTGTCCTGGGATAATTGAAACAATGACTGCCACCTACATTGTCTGGGCATATTGAAACTGTGGATTCCATCAGAGCTGGGGTCCCTGTGACCCAGATTCAATAATCAAAAACCATGATCAGTGATTCTTCCTTGTTCTTGTGGAAGAAGATTTTTTAGTGCATTTCTGTCATGATTGAGCTAACTTGTGGCTGGACCTTACAGTGGCCTGCTGTGAGAATGGGATATGGGAACTGGTAACTGCCTCCACCTCGTGGAGAGAGAAATTACTGTTCTTTACTGTAATTTATGAGCCTCTTCCCCCCTGCTCTTTCTTGTGTGCTGCACAGTTTCAAAATATTGTTTCAAGCCATTCCTGCCTGCTTAATGTTTGTTTTGGTGAAAATGCTGTGTCCTGGAACTCCCTACACTGGAATCTTCCCTGTTTATCTGTAGATTTTTAAACTCCACACACAGTTGAGCTGACTGTAGAGGCCATGGGACAAAATTCAGTAAAGATTCTCCTTAAGCCTCATTGAAGAGGGGCTGCTTTAAATTATGTCTCTTTCTTCTAATTATGTTTCATACCGAAGCCATCTGAAGTACCCCATATTGTAACAGCTTTTTCTTCAACTTTATTTTAATCTGATATTATTATACACCCCATCTCTCTTTTGGTTACACTTTGCATTGAATATTTTTCCAACCTTTTGCTTACAACCTGCTTGTATCTTTTAATTTAAGGTGAGACTCTTGTAAATACCATAGAGTTACATCAACTTTTTAAAATAGCCATTCTGCTAATCCCTGGCTTTTCACTCAACAATTTAACCCATTTACATATAAAGTAACTACTTATAATGCATGATTTTCCTCTGTCATTTTAATACTTACCCTTTGTAAGTCTTAAACACTTTTTATTCTTCAATTCTTCTGTTAATGCCTACTTTCTTATTTATTTGAGTTTTTGTAGTGTAAAAGTGATTCTAGCAATGCAAGAAATTATAACAATGAGGTGGAGCCAGTGGCCACTTGACACTTTTGGGGTAGGGAGGGGACGAGCAGTTGAAATACAGTGGCTTCTTTGGGAGTTGGAGGTTGTCCTGAGTACTGTTGTGGCAACGGATGTAGGCCATTTTAAATCAGCACACACCACTCAGAACTGAGTGGGAGAGAGTGTGGTCTACAGTGTGAACTGTGGTCTATGGTTGGTGGCAAGGCTCCAGGAGGTGTAAGTTCATTGAGGTTGGTGGGCCACACTATGGGAGATGTTTGTGTTGGATGTGGTGGGAGGTGTGGGAGGTGGGCAACATGGGAATCTGAGTGGGTTCCGTATAATATTTTAGGTAATCTAAGCACCTCTTAAAATATATGTATATATATATATAAAAAATAACATCTTTGTAAGCAAATACACATATATGCATATATATTTATATATCATTTTACAAATGTTTGTATGTATTGTGAGAATTTTGATTTTTACCCATAATAAAAAAATAAAATAAAA